>PVLD010003604.1:118704-139743 GCA_004027595.1 Dinomys branickii
AAATAAATAAATTAAAAAAAATAAAAAATAAAGAAGCCCACATTTGCCCTGGATGTCGCAAAGGGTAGCAGGGGCACATGCAGACACACTGGCTGTAAAAACAGGCATTTTTTTTTTTAATACACTTCATTATTTTGTTTGACAGGTGACTTGAGAGAAGAAAGCTATCTACAGGTGAAGATTGGTTCTGATTCTTCTGGATAACAATAGTGAAGCAGTTTGTCCCACAGTTGGATTCCATTAGATCCAGAGTATGTTGGCTTAAGCGGTGTGAAATACAGAAACGAAGTGCAGCCAGCAGTTCCTTTCCAGTCACCCCAGCAGATGGCAAGGAGCACACGTGCTGCAGTGCTCCTGGCTGCAGCAGAAGGCAGCCCGCTCTTCCACACCCAGCACACCCTGTGGTGCCAGTCACGCTCGGGCCGCTGTGGACTGGAAGCACATTGGGCAGCTGAGTCTGCTGTGAGCTGTTTGGGGACTGCTTCGTGATCATCTTTGAGTACACTGAGACCTCTGCTGAAAATACAGAGCTGCGTCCAGTCCAGCTATAGAAACAGTGCTACACTCTGAAGAAGAGCTGTTGGGGACACTAGAGTTCGGAAAGTAAATGCAAATCAGATGGAAATGCACTTAACAGTTTTACATCACTCTCCTCCAAAAGAATCTTCATAAAGATGCTCAGCGTCTGAAAAGCCAGTGGAGGCACACCTGGTAATGTGTGCACCACGACGTTTAACAGCGTATTCTTAGAAGGCCGCACAGTCTTACTTAACACTTTGTAAGGGTTTGAAATTTCCATGCTTTTGAATAGCTTTTCATAGTTCTGGATTTATAATAGTTTGAATTTTATGTGTATCCTTATTTATGAAAGCAATACTTCATGACTTGATAATATTTCAAATTATTTTTAGTCTTATTGTTTGAACTGTTGCTTGGTCACTGTAACTCATTGCTCTTCTATTAAATCCAATATCAAGATTCAGTAATAGGGATACAGATCTTAACTGTTTTTATCATATGCCATTTTTAAGTGTTTATTTTGCTCCACAGTGAAAAAGCATGTGCTCCGCAAAGGTGCAGCAGGTAGGCCATCAGAAAAGCTTCTTAAGCTGCATTTCACTTTCTCTTAAGTTTTGAATGGAACTTTGCAGAGAGACCTTATTGTTGTCAAAGCATTTTAAACATACGAATGCAGCTCTAGGTTTGCTGTAAGGAAGCCTGAAGGTACCTCTGTGTGAGTGGAGTTATCGTGGGTCATCAGCGGGATTGTCTTGGGCTTGCACGAAGGTAGATGGTGTTCTATGTAGTTTACAGCACTCTGCAGAGCGTAATTCTGCACAAGACAGGTCCTGGCCTTTATATGGGAGAGTTAGGATTAAATTGTCAAGAACTTTTATTATCTTAGAAGGCAAAACTTTGGCCTGATCCCAGAAAGCAGAACTAAAGTGAAAGTTCCTTAGTGTATTGTTTTCCTGGTGAGCAAAGGCTCACATTCTTGACATTTTTAAATGTTATTTTCTTTAGTTGTGGAGAAATATTGTGACAACAGGCTCTATATGACAGAGTCTTTCAGCTTAAATGTTGGTCATGTGTTTATCGATAAAAGCAGGAGCTTCCTGTACAGCATTTTCAGACACTGATTTCAGTCCCCAAGCAGTTCACACACGTCTTCTGGGAAGAATAGAAATAGAAATCTATTTCACAGACTCTATCCCAAGATGAGAGTGTGAGTGGGTGTCCTTTATAACTTTAATAAGGCATTATTAAAGCATGATTTTAATCCAGAGAATCATTTGTTAGAATGTTAATATATTTGGAACATTTTAAAGTAAATTTAGAAACTTCTAGTAAAAATCATGTATTGGTTTTATGCATCCAGTTTTGCATGGATTCCATATCCAGTTTTTTTGGATGCTTGTTTATAACCTAAGTTCTATTCATTTTATTTCAACTTTAGGAGAAAATAAAGAATTAACAAAAACCCCTGGAACCTTCACAGATGGAGAGAAAATTGCTACCATTAGCATTCTCCTTGGGGCCCATATAAAACAGCTCACTTGAAAAGGTCCTGTACTCAAGTCTCCCCACATGAGCGGACACCAGGTGTACAGGACGCTGTTGGCTCTGAGAGCACTGAGGGAGGGTGCTCCTCCCACTGCAGTGCAGGTGTTGGCTGGGCTTGGGGAAGAAGTCCCCAGTATATGCATGTCTCTGCCTTAGGCTTCAGCTTTTGGGGCTGGGGTGTAGTGTCCTGGTCCCTAAGTGCAAAGCCCTGGGTTCAGGCCCCTACCACTGGGTGTGTGGTGGGGGAATCTTAAGTTCCGAGTTTCACAGAATTATGGTAGCCTTTGGAGTTACTCACAGATTATGTTAACATTTATAATAACCAGGGGCCACTTGTCCATGAAGATAAAATTATTAATTAAACCCTATGATTTTTAAGGCAAGTTTCGTTTTGTTTTGCTTTGCTTTGGTACCAGGAATCAAACGCAGGACCTTGCACTTGCCAAGCAGGTGCTTTTGCCGCTGAGCTATATCTCTGGCTTTAAAGCAGTTTTAGAACCGCACAAAACATGTGTTGGAGTGTTTAAATTTTAGCCCCCTGCCCTGTGAGGATCTTTGGCTTTAATGTTAAGTTTATATATATATTTGGTTTTGTGGTACTTACCAAAGATCAGGTTTCCATTTCCAAACTTGCCTGCACTTTTTGTACGGCTCAGAATATTTGACCATTCTATTTATGTTAAGGTATCATTTGTATATCCACAAACAGCTGAGTCAACTTAGAAATTAATTTACCAGTCTGGTCTTGATTGCAGTAAGTATAAAAGGGGAAAACAAGTAGGTCGTGACTTGAGGGTGTTTTGAGGTTCACGTTAGTGCTTACTTGAATGTCAGTTTAAAATACTCCCCTACTAGCAACCAAATGCATGTCTGTACAGCAGCAGAGCATGGATAGGAGCAGCCCCTGCTGGCTTGCTTTGTGAGCTGTTCGTCACAGCAGTGTGATGAAACCGCTGGCTGATGAGGATTTTAAACTGTTGTCTTGTTTGCTGTAAGGAAGCCTGAAGGTACCTCTGTGTGAGTGGAGTTATCGCGGATTATCAGCGGGATTGTCTTGGGCTTGCACGAAGGTAGATGATGTTCTACGTAGTTTACAGCACTCTGCAGAGCTTCCCTATTCAAGAGCACTGCCCTTTCCTATTTGTGTTGGGGAGATCCTTGTTTCTCCAGAGTTGGATTTGGCACCATATAGTGCAGCCACATTATACCATAAAAATGTGTTAAATGGTAAAGCATACTTCAGCCATTATAGACACAAGAATGAAAGTTCTTCAGTCAGCGGAACACAAGCGCATTGGCAGCACCCTTTACGTGAAATGGGGTCAGGATGCAGTTAATAATTTTATACATTCCCTGTGACCAGTTTGAAATTATATTACCAAGTATGTTTGTATTAATTTAAATCAATGCTTTTAGCCTAAAGAAAATTTTTTATAAACACATGGATTTTCAGCTTTATTATCTACATAAGTATTATGCACATAACACCAGATACCAACCTATAAAGCAGTAGTACTATTGGGGCCTGTCAGGGAGTTGGAATTTCTTATACTTCTATCAGGTTATTTGTATGAAAAAACAATACCCAAACAACTAAAACATTTCAAAATACTGCAAACAGCATGTTAAAAATGCAACCATTTGATAATGAAAGCAGAGAGAGACCTGTAGTTTCACCTAATTCTTGCACTAAATATAAATATATATAAAGTGAATTGTAATCAGATTTTATTTCCAATTTATTGCTTAGCATAGAAAAAGAGCTGTACTTAGCATTAGAGGCCTGAGTGAGCAGACTCCCTTGGTGGGGCAAGAGGGCTCCTTCCATGGCACAGTGTTTGCATGGCTGCTGAGCGGCTCAGGAGGTCCCAGCACCCTGCAGAGTGCACTATTTTTACCCTAGGAACATAGTATAACTTAAAAAGTTTTCCCTGCAAAATAAGTTTATATTGTTGCCTAAATGGTCTTTGTGAGCAGAGTTTTTAAAGGTGAGGGAGAAAACTGTGTATGTAAGTGTGTGTGTGCACACATGAAATGTTTGCCCATGTAATTATTGCAAAGATGTGTCTATTCTGAAATTTCCTGTGTTGCTCAGAGTAAATGTACAGTTTACATGGCCTGTGTAGGCTGTAATTCCAAGTGTGTGGCTGTGCCAGCTTCTGCAGATGGCTCCTGTGCCACTGTAAAGTGTACGCATGGAGCACACCTCTTTGAGATCAACACGGCAGCTAGGTATGCGGAGTCACACTGAATCTCAAAGAAAATCATGTTTTGAGGGGTTTGTTTTTGTTCTTTTAAATTCATTTACAACCACGACTGACTGCTGGGGAAGTTAAAGTGTGTAGCAAAGATGAAAAGTGACATTTAGATGAAGTATGGGCATTGGTTATAGAGTTGAGTTTTAATGGGCTTTTTTTTTAACTTGCATGTTCTGTGTTAATTGTCAAAGGGTGTAGCTAGTTATTCCAGTTGCCCCAGTACTCATAATTTGTAAGAGACCTCCACAATCACCAGGCAGCATTTACAAGATGGGCAGACAGTGCAATTTGGTGACTACTGGCCTCTGGGCCTTTGACAGAACTCCACTGGCTCATGTAATTTCTCATTGTACTGTATGTCTTGCCAGGCGTGGAGCCAAATGCATAGTTTGTGACACACGAAAGGCTGCAGATCATTTTTGCATGAATAAAATCCTTTAGAGCTAATGAAACTGACATGTTTCTACCCAATCTGGGTAAATGAAATTTATGCTGGCAAACTGACTCACCATTTACTAGCTTCGTGCAATACTGTAAAGGTAGAAGCGGAAACACTAGCACATTGTGCTTGGTTTATGGATGGCTTTCTCTCCATGATGTTAAATGCACAGCGCGTAGTGTACTATAAGTGCACCTCTCACAGATTTACAAGAAATATGCTGTTAACATTCTAAAGTATTAAAAGTACAAAGAAAACACTAAGCAAGCATTTATAGCAATACTATGAAATCTACAATAATTGTTTTGACTGTTGCCTTTTGCTCATTAGTGCAAATTTCCTGCGTTGCAATTACTGTATTGCTTTGTATCTCATGTTTTTTATACCTGACTTCAGAGTTAAGTACTTGTCCACCAAGTATTGCAGTCACTTTTACTGTACATGCAGTGTAATAACATACAGTTTTGGTGCTTAACAATATTCCTTTTTTTCTTTAATAAAGGGTATTTATTTGAACTAACCTGGTTGTGCTTATTTAAAATAGCATTGTTGGTAGATATTCTCATGCTAAGTAGGAGATGTACAGCTACTTTTGCTCTTTGTAACACAAGCTGGGACAAGACCCGTGGCTTGTCACCTGTGCTTGGCTCTTCCTGAGCACTGGTAATAGCAGCTTTGTGTTAGTAACTCCCTCATTCATTGCTGTTTGTGTAAATATACACAAATTTGGAAATACTGATTTCCAAAATTGGAAAAGTTTTTAAATACAGTAAAACCTCAGTTTGTGAGCACAATTCATTCTGGAAACACGATTATAATCCAAAACACTTGTATATCAAAGCGAATTTCCCCATAAGATATAATGGTAAAAGATGATTCGTTCCACTACCCAAAAATACTTACATATTCTGAATGATTATACAATACTGTAATACAATGCAAAATAGGAAAATGCAAAATGTAAAGAAGAAAACTACCCTGCACTTACATTGCAAACCTTTGTGGCTGGTGAGGCTGTGCCTCAAAGTTAGAAAATAGAAAAACGATGCATGAGATCTGAACCAGCAATTCAGAGAAGAGATTGTTCTAAAATCCCATCTCATTAACAAGGAGAGCGCAATCGCAAGATAAGCCCCAGGAATGCATGACACCTTCAAGGAGGCAGAGGTCTGGAAAACGGCACCATTGCACCACTGCTCATGTTGTAGGCACAGCTGTGTGGGCCACAGCTTGCTCCAACAGAGCAGTGCTCCTGCAGCCTGGTTGCCGCGCCCTGTGGCTGAGCCCAGGGCTGGCAGCAGGTGGACAGCGAGTGGCCCATGTCCCCAGCTGGCATTGCCCCATAGCCAGCACTGCAGGGCAGCCTGGCCTGGCCTGGCCTGGCCTCACTGACACGAGGTGGGCAGCAAGGAGCCGAGGGATGGGACTTCCAACCTTGTGAAGTTAAGGCCAGCAAAGCTCAGCCAGGGATGTTACTTCAGTAGTAAAACTGCAGAAAAGCAAGGCAGTGCCACATGTAACGGATCGTGGCTGCCGTGGGACAAATGGCCAGCCGGTGTGACCTCCAGGTGCAGAGCAGGAACTGTCAGCCATGCGCTGGGCCAGTGTCTGTTTTCTGGAATAAGTATTACATTTTAGAGCTGCTTCCCTGTATTTTGTTTTTTAGCGTTCTAGAAGTTAGTTGCCTCCAGAATCAGTTGCCAACTTGATTTTCTCTGCAAAATAATTCACAGGCTTGCTCTGCAGAACAAGACCCGTGTCACAAGCACCTTTCATTGCTCCATCAGCCACAGGAGTCAGAGTCAAGTGCAGGCCCAGCTGAAAGCCAGTCACCTCAGGCTCTGGCTGCACAGGCCTCGAACCCTGGTGTGGGTGCTCGCAGCTCCCGTTTATGTTCAGCAGGAGTAGGTGGGCAGTTTTTAAAAACTTGAAACAAAGCCCAGCACCATGGCTGGAGTGAGGATGCAGAAGGCAGCACAGCTGGCAGCAGGCGGGGCCCAGGCTCACAAGTGTGAGGCCCTGACTCAGTCCTGCGCGCGCGCGCACACAGTGTGCACGTGCACAGCAAAGGCCCAAGCCATCTCTGGCTATGTGGACTCCGGCAAGTTAATCCTTTGCCTCTGTCCATCTGTAAAATGGGGCGACTGGTGCCACCCACTGTGATGGCTGGGCGTGTCACAGGGAAATGTGGCTCCCCAACACCCTGAGCAGAAGCGTCTCCTCCTGAAGGACCATGCCTGGTCACCCTCAGGAAGGGCTTTGTAGTTTAGAATCAAAAATACCTGCAGCAAGAGCAGATGCTCCCAGACAAGTCTGAAAACCTTACATACAAGTTGTGACCAGAGCATATGGGTAATGTTTAACTTTTATAGCTTTATTGCAATGAAAGACACGTGGCCACGAATCCCTCCAGTTCTCTCTCCACACAGCCCGCCGCGCCGCTCTGCGTTTTCAGAAATAGCTGTGGGGTCCTCTTCTGTGAGAGTCTTTAGCTGCACCTTCCCACCCGTCTCCATTTTCTGAATCCTTTCAAACTGTTGGTCTTTCAGGGTCTTTTTGACTTTGGGAACAGAAGTCACATGGTGCATGATCTGGTGAGGAAGGTGGGTCAGGAGCACCTCACAGTTATTTATAGCAACTGCCATAAAGGTTTGGTCTTGCTGTGATCAAAAGCTATGGTCAGGTGAGGTGGTGCACACCTGTAATCCCAGCACTCAGGAGGCAGAGGCAGGATGGCTGAGAGTCCAAGGCCAGTTTGGGGTACATAGCGAGTCCTTGCTTCAAAAAAAAAAACTGGTGCATAATAAATGTAAAAACCTTATTACAGCAAATGACACATTGCCATTACTCTTGCTTTGGATATACTTACTGGTCTTGTCAGTGTGTCTTTTACTATAATGCTTTTTAAAAACTCATGGTGTTTCCATTATCCCATGTACCTTTCCCATAACAGCAAGAATGCCTATAATTCACAAACATGTCGCTAAACTCTACCAAATAGGTAACATTTTAGATTAATAGTAACCGAAATCCCTTATCTTCGGGCTTCATCTGTAGAAAGAAACATGCAGCTGAAGAATGCACAACTCCTAAGTTCCAGTGGAGGGTGACTGTGACAGTCTCTGAATCAAACTTCCTGGCGGCATAGCGCAGGGCCAATGCGCTTGGCTGGCAGCACGAGGCCCAGGCTGCCAAAGGACAGGGACCCCGAAGACGCAGTGAACAGAGGCGACGGTCCGTCAGTCAGTCCTTCGCAGCACCCACACCCACTCCCTCTGCCACACGCGCAGGCCCATTCTGCGGAGGGAACAGGCAGAGGAAATCTCAGCACCTCTCAGGGCTTGGCCAGGAAGAGCTGAGCTCCGGGAAGAGGTGCACGCGTGTGAGTGGGTGTGTGCGTGTGTGCATGCCGTCCAAGGCCAAAGTTGACCTGAAGGCACCTCTCTCCCTGGACTCCAGTGTCACACAGGACAGGAGCCAGCTGCTTAAAGTCACAGAGGCAGAAAATTCCCCGCACAGTGCCAGAGAAAACACGGCATGGTGGCTATGCCTGCCATCCCAGCACTCTGGAGGCTGAGGCAGGAGAACAGCCAAGAATTTGAGGCCAGCCTGGACTATACAATGAGTTCAAGGCCAGTGTGATTTGCAGTGTCACCCTGTCTCAAAAAGGAGGGGAATCCCCCCCAAAAAACCTCTTAGGAAACCATCTGGGAATGGGGAGAGCAAACTTTTAAAAGAGAATATTGAAAGAATAATTGTATTCCTGCCCTTAGGTAAACGAGCACACTCAGGTACGCAGAATACGAAGTACCTAACCCAGTGCCCGAATGCCTCTGCCCTCGACTGGGAGGACTCCAGTCCAAGGCCCTGCGGCGTCCTCGGTGTCCTCCCCGCGTGGCCGCAGAGGACAGCAGTGGCCGGGCCTCCTGCTGCACCCCAGTGCGGTTCCAGCAGCACGAGGGATCCGAAGCCCAGCCCCGGCTCCCAGGGCCCCTGAGGGCGCGCGCACCTCTCAAGCTCGGGACGACGCCCCTGCGCTATCTCGGGAGAGCCGACCGAGGGTCCGGGCGGGCGGAGGCTGCCGCAGGCCCCGCCCCGCTGGGGTACGCAGCCGCGTCGCCCTCCGCCTGGGTCCTCCTTCGGGCCGAGCGCGCGGAAACGGCGCTGGTGCCAGGGCTCCGACCCTGCGCCTCGGAGCAGCGCGTAAGGCGGGGCTCGGAAAGGTCCCCCAGGGGCCGGCGGCCGCCACCACACAGCTTCGTCCTCGCGGGAGAAGGACGGTGCCGCCGGCCCGCGCCGCCTCGGAGTAGGGCTCTGCTCGGGGCTTCGCTCAAACCGGGTCACCGGGCTGCCGTTTCCCTTCTAATTAGACTAGAATGGGGGGTGCTTTTAGGAGAGGGTCTCGCGGTGCGGCTCGTGCGAATTCATGAACTCATCGCGTGAACTCGCGTAACTCACCAAAGGGGGTTCCGGACGCGGGGGGCGGGCTCGCCTGCTCTCTCTGACGCCGCAGCCCCCACGTTTGTCTGCTGCCCATTATGCCTTTCTTTCAAGCCTCAGGTTTAACAATCAGCAACGTACAGAAAACTTCCACTAACGACAGAAATAACTTGCTGGTAAGGGATAACATTTTAAGTCGACGCGGGGCTGGGCGCGGCGGGGGCCAGGAGGCCCCGACGACAGAGACGGTCACACGCCCGGGCCCGCGCGGCCGCCGCTGCTCCCGCCCCGCGAGTCTCCACGCCAGCCCTACTGCTTTTCTGGCCACACAGAAATCCACTGAGTTCTGTGTGTTTATCCATCCCTTGCCGGAGCGAATTAAGATTCATGAGCAAGTCTTCGCGCAGATACGTATTATTTTTCCCGAGTACGTAGCTCGAGGTCGAGTGACTGGACCATCCGGTGGACGTGTTTAACGAAAGGTCACAAAACAGACAAACTGCAAGGCTGCCAGGGCAGCGTCACCCCGGAGCTCATCGGCCATGGCCTCCGTGTTAAGTCTCCTCTTGTCCTTCGGACTGGATAAGGGGCTGTAAGAAGCTACAGAGACGGAGACTAGAGTGGGGCGGTGAAGGGCCCTGCCCCAAGCTCTCGCAGGCCGCGTCCCGTCCCGGAAGGAGCTCGGGTCAGTGCAAGCGAGCGTGAGGCAGGCGCTGCTGGAGCTGCCTCGGTACCACACAGGCTGTCGCAGCTGGAAGTGACCCTGGTCAGCGCTTATCTCTCCCACGGCTTCTCCACCCTAACCTGCCAGGAAGAGTAGTTTTAAGCTGTGCTCCCCAGAGGCTGACACCAGGATGTCACTACCTGTGGTGGGATGACCTCTCCTTTGCATTTTAATTTGCAATGAAAATGGAAAATCTGCAATTGACCACATCTTTTTCTTGTTCCAAAACACAAGCCTCAAAAATTCTAATTAAAGATCAGATCTAGTCGGGCGTGGTGGCGCACACCCGCAGGCCCAGCACTTGAGAGAGCGAGGCGGGAGGGTCGCCGTGAGTTCAAGGCCAGCATGAGTTACACTGCGAGATCCTGTCCTAAAAAAGCAAACTCCCCAATTCTGTTCTAATTAGAAAGGAAAACCCTGCCTCTGTCTGCATCCTGCTGTGAGCTCTCTGCAGGGCTCCGGTGAGGCGGTGCTCAGCAGAGAGAGCTGTCCTCACTTTCCTGGGCGGGAGGAGGACGCGTCCCCGGGGCGTTTGCCCTCAAGCGCAGCCGCACCGGCGCCTCGGCTCCTCCGAGGGAAGCTGCGGGTGCGCGGGCTGGGGCGAGACCCCGGGTGCCGGGTGGCGTGTTCCTCCGGCCGGGCGAGCAAACCAGCCCCGGAGTGGCAGCGGCAAAGCCGCGGGGGAGCGCAACGCCACCGCAGCCTGCGGTTCTTCCTGCAGAGGGGGCGGAGCGCGCGGCTGCAGCCCGGTCCTGGGCGGCGCGCGGCCCTGCTTCTGCCCCGGCCCGCCGCAGGGGTGCGCCGGGCCTCGGGAACGCGCTGCCGGGCCGGGGAGAAGCGGGCAGCCGCAGCTGGAAGCGCAGCGCTGCGGCAGTCAGGGTCTTTGCCGTGAGTGCTCTTGTGCAGGCTGGCTGCGGCGAAGCTTCTTGAATATTCCACAAAACAAACGAAGACAGTCATCATAGGCCGACGGCCAGATTTATTTCTTTAATCAGATTTTACTGGTACATTGTAGATGTGATGATCCCATTCGTCACAGAGAGTCTGTACCTGTACGGGACAGAGCTTGTTTCCCCCACCCACTACCCTCCCTTCAACCCCTCCGCGGCTCATTTACAAAAGCTTTGTTTCCAGCGGTCCCTTCTTTTCTCTCCTTTTTTTTTTTTTTTACTTTTCCTTTTTTCTGGTTATGGGGAATCGAACTCAGGACCCCAAGCTTTCCAGGCAGGTGCTGTGCCGCTGAGCTCTGTCCCCGGCCCTTCCCTTCTTTTCTTCCCCCTCCCCCTCTCTTGTTCCCTCCCCACTTGCACATTTTACTATTTCACAATACCTAATATACATTTTGGTCCTTATTTACACTTCTGGTTTCTCACCAGAGAAACAATGTGGTATTCACACATATGTGTCCAATGTATTTCAGAGTATGGACTCAAGGGTCATTACTAGTTTGGGGGCTGGGGATATAGCTCAGTGGAATAAGCGTCTGCCTAGCAAGCGCAGGGTCCTGAGTTCGATCCCCAGTACTGCCAAAAAAAAAAAAAAAAGTGAAGGGTCAACCATTCTCCTACAAATGTCTCCAGTGTACCTTTCTTTATGGCAAGTAGTACTCCTTTGTATAAAAAACTCACATCTTCTTTATTCATTCATTGGTTGATGGGGCTTTAGGTTGTTTCCAAGATCTAGCTATTTATAAACTGTACCACTATAAGCATAGGTGTCTATATATCACTGTGGTATGATGATTTTAATTCTTCTGGAGATACCCAGAAAAAGAATAACTAGATTTAATGGGATCTCTAGTCCTAGTGTTTAAAGGAATCTCCACACTGATTTCCACAGTGGTTGCACCAGTCTACACTCCCACCAGCAGTGGGGAAGAGTTCCTTTTTCCCCACAGCCATCCAGCATTTCTTATTGGTTGCTTTCTTGATGATAGCCATTCCTTCCCTGATGAGATGGAATCTCAGTGTTGTTTTAATTTGCATCTCTCAAATGACCAATGATGTTGAACATTTTTTCATATATTTGCTGTTTGTATTTCTTCATCCAAGAAGTGTATATGCATCTCAGATGCCCATTTTTAGATTGGGTCTTTGAATTTGGGAGGCTTGATGTTTTCTGAGTTCTTTATATGTTCTCAGTAGCAATCCTTTGTCTGACGAACAGCTGGCAAACATTTTTTCCCACACTGGGTTGTCTCTTCACTGTTGGTGGTTTCTCTTGCTGTGCAAAAGCTTTTTAATAAGATGAGATCCCAGTTATTGATTCTCAGTGATAGTCCTTGTGCAATCTGTGCAATCAGGGTTTTGTTCATAAAGTCTTTGCCTACACCAATGTCTTCAAGAGTTTTAGCTGTTCTATCTTCCAGCAGATTTAATGTTTCTGTTTAAATATTTAGATCTTTAATCCATTTCAGCTTCGGTTTAGTGCATGGTGAAAGATATGGGTCCAATCTCCCAGAACAGGCCTTTTACATGGCAGGAACCCCTTGAAGCTGTGGCAAAAGCTGATAAACTGGTCGAAGCACCTGTGTCAAGAGAGCCTTGTGCCAGAGTAAGCTCTCCTCCATGCTGCCCTTTTCTTTGTTGGTAACTCTGTAACCAGTTTCTGTGTAGGCTGTACCAGAGCCTCAATGAAGACATATTGTGTCTGAAGAGTATTTAAGATTTCCAACAAAATGTAAGCCCATCAAAAAAAAAAGATATGGGTCCAGTTTTAGTCTTTAGCATATGCAGAGCCAATTTTTCCAGCACCATTTATCAAAGAGGCTATCTTTCTTCTAGTGAACATGTTTGGCCCCTTTGTCAAAGAGCAGGTGGCTAAGTGTGTTTGTAGCTCTGTCTGCATCTTCTAATCTGTTCCATTGGTCCTCAGGTCTTTTTTTTTTTTTGCCAGTATCATGCTGATTTTATCATTGTAGCTTTGTAGTATAATTTCAAGCCAGGAATTGTAATGCCTCCTGCCTTTCCTTTGTTGGCCAGGATTGCTTTTGCTATTCTTCTGGTTCCAAATGAACTTTAGAATTGTTTTCTCTAATTCTGTGAGATATGCTGTTGGAGTTTTGATCAAGATTGCATAAAATCTGTATAACAGTTTTGGAAGTATGGCCATTTTCACTGTATTGGTTCTTCCTATCCAAGAGCAAGGGATACCTTTCCATTTTCTGATACCCACTTCAGTCTCCGTTTTCAGAGTACTGTAGTTTTCACTGTAGAGGTCTTTTACTTTCTTTGCTAGATTGATTCCTAGGTATTTCATTGTTTTGGGTGCTATTGTGAAAAGCATTGTTTCCCTAATTTCTCTATGAGTTTGTTATTGGTGTACAGGAAGGCTATTGATTTTTGAGTGCTGACTTTGTATCCAGCTACACAACTGAATTTGCTTAATAAACCCAGAAGTTTTTTAGTGAAGTTTTTGGGGTTTTCTATAGAGAATATAATATCATTTGCAAATAATCGTAATTTACCTTCTTTTCTATCCTTATTCCTTTTACTTCTTTCTGTTGTCTAATTATTGCTCTGGCTAGTTTTCAGAACTGTGTTGAATAAGAGTGTAGACAGCACACAGACATTCTTGTATTCCAGATTTTAGAGTATAAGCATTCAGTGTTTCTCTATTTAGTGTGATGCTGACTGTTGACTGGTCATAGATGGCTCTTATCAGATTGAGATCAAGACCCTCTGTTCCAATTTTCTGGGGGACTTTTATCATGAGTGGGTGCTGGTCTTTGTCAAAAGCTTTTTCTGCATCTATGAGATGATCACATGGTGTCTTGGTTACTTTTTCTTGTTGCTGAGACAGAATACCCAACGCCCAAAAGGAAGGAAGGAAAGGTTTATTTAGCTTACAGTTTGTGGAGGTTTCGGTCCATACTTGGCTGGTTCTGAGGCACAGTGGCACATGGCAGAGGGCAACATTTCATGGCAGCAGTACACAGCAAAGCAACAAGCACAAGAAGGGAGGAATGGCAGCAAGCAGCCTCTTTCTGTCCCTTACATATACAAACTATCTGCCCTAGGGCAGGTATAGCTCTCACATCCAATAATCCCAGCAAACTATCCACCCTAGTGCAGGTATAGCTCTCACACCCATAATCCCAGCATTGGATCATGGATCAGTCATAAACTCTAAAAGCCACCCCATAACCGCATGAGGATTTGGGGCGATGGGACATGAGGACACAAACCATAACACATGGGTTTTGTTTTTGGCTCTATTGATATGGTGTATTAATGTTTACTGATTCACATGCGTTGAACCATGCCTGCATCCCTGGGGTGGATCCAACTTGGTCGTGGTATATAATCTTCTTAATGATTTTCTGTTTGCCATTATCTTATTGAGCATTTTTGCATATATGTTCATTAGGGAGATTGGCCTATAGTTTGCTTTCTTAGTTAGGTCCTCTGGTTTTGTTATCAGGGAAATGCTTGCTTCCAGGAATGAATTTGGGAGTATTGCTTTCCTTTCAATTCCCTTAAAGAGTTTGAGAAGTGGTGGTGTTAGGTCTTGTCTAATTTTCTTGTAGAATTCAACAATGAATCCATCAGGGCCTGGGCTTTTCTTTGTTGGTAGGTTTTTAATTACATCTTCAATTTCACTGATACTGGTTTATTTAGGATTTTTATATCTTTTTGATTCAGCTCTGGGAATTCATATGTATCTAGGAATCTGTCCATTTCTTCTGCATTTTTTATCTTATTAGAATATAGGTTTTCCAAGTAGGTATAGATGATTGTCTGGATTTCTACAGGGTCTATTTTGATTTCACCCTTTTCATTCCTAATTGCATGGATTTGAGTCTTTTTTGTTTTGTTTTGTTTTGATAAGGCTGGGTAAGGGTTTGATTTTATTTAATCTTTCAAAGAACCAATTCTTCAATTCATTGTCTTTGTATTATTTTCTTAGTCTTCAATGCATTGATTTCTGCTCTATGTCCTCCCTCATTCAAGCTTTTGGTTTAGTCTGTTCTTTTTCTAGAAGTTTGAGGTTCAGCTTTAGGTTGCTTATTTGCGCTTGCTCTGTATTCCCGATATGGGCATTCACTGCTATGACCTTTCCTCTCCAGGCTGATTTCATTGTGTCCCGTAAGTTTCAGTATGCTTTTTTGTCATCATCATTTACTTATAGAAACGAATTTCTTTAATTTCATCTGTGACCCACTCGTTGTTTAGGAGAGTGCTCTTTAATTTCCATGTGTTTATGAAGTTTTTGTGGTTTCTTTTGCCATTGTTTTCCAATTTCATTGCACTATGGTCTGATAATATACATCAAATAATCTCAATTCCTTTGCATTTACTTAAGCATATTCTATGAGGTAGTGGTCTACTTTGGAAAATGTCCTGTGTGCAGCTGAGAATGTGTATTCTGATATTGTAGGGCGGAACACTCTGTAGACATCTACTAAGTCCATTCATTCAAAAGTTTGGTTCAATTCTAATATTTCAATATTGATGTTTTGTCTAGTTGATGTCTTTTTGTGACAGTGGGGTATTAAGATCCCCCAATACAATTGTATTGGTGCTTGACTGATTTTTCATGCCTGTTAATATTTGTTTTATATAGTTGGGTGCAGTGGTATTTGTTGCATATATATTTATGATCTTCATTCTTCTTCTTGGATTGTTCCCTTTACAAGGATGTACTGACCTTCTTTGTCTCTCTTAATCAGTCTTGGATTGAAATTCACTTTGTCTGCAAATAGAATCGCTACCCCTGCTTTTTTCTGGGTTCCTGTCACAGGTAGTATGGTTTTCCTTCCTTCCATAGACTTTTTTTTTTTTTTTTTTTTTTTTTGCAGTACTGGGGATCGAACTCAGGACCTTGTGCTTGCCAGGCAAGCACTTATGCCACTGAGCTATATCTCCAGCCCCTCCATAGACTTGCAGTCTATAAACTTCTCTGGAATTAAATATATTTCTTCTTTACACCATTTTGTTGGATCATCTTCTTGATCCATTCTGCCAGTCTGTCTTTTGATTGGTGAACTGAGACTATTAACATTGATGGTTGTAATTGATACGTATTGACTTCTCCTTGTCATGTTATTTTCCTACTATTGGCTCCCCTCCCCCCTTTACTTGCCTTGCTTGGTGGATGTCTGATGGGGTTTGTGGAGTTGTAGTCCTCATTATCTCTTTCTAGGATGTCCTTCAGAACATTCTGGATGCTGGTTTGGTGGTCATAAATTTCCTCTGATGTTCTTTGTCATGGAAGTATCTCACTTCTCCATTGATTTTTAAACATAGTTTTGTTGAGTACATCAATCTGGGTTGGAGGTTGTTATCACTTAGGGCTTGAAATACTTCACACCAAGCTCTCTTTAGCTTGAAGTTTTGTGTTGAGAAGTCAGCTGTGATTTTTTAATAGAAAAATGAACATATACTTTAATAAAGCATTCTCCTTATGATAGAGCAAAGGAGGAAGGAGCCTCCCACTTATTCTAAGAACTCAGCTGTGATTCTGATGGGCTTTCCTTTATGGGTGGTGCCTTTTTTTCCCTAATAGCTTTTAATATTCTATTCTTGTGTTGAATTTCTGGAACCTTGACTAAGATATGCATGGCTATACATTCTTTTATACATGGCTAACTGGAGTTATATATGTCTCATGTATCTGTATGTCAAATTCTTTTTCCCTGCCACAGAAGTTTTTTGCCATGACATCTGAGAACATTAGTGCTATCTCCTGCTTTTTCATTGACTCTGGTCAATCTCATGTTATTCTTTGTCTCATCTGGCACCTGGTGGATTGATTCCTCATTCTCCCTTATTACTTTTAAAGACTTCTTCTTTTCATGATCACTAACTGCAAGCCTGTCTTCTCTATCTGAGATCCTGTCCTCACATTGGCTTAATCTGCTGTGAACACATTTAAAGGAATTTTCATTCTCTCGGATATCTGCTTGGATCTGCCCTGTGGATTCCATTTCTTTCCTGTGCTGAGCATTCATGGCTTCCATCGTTTTCCTAAGCTCCTCTATTTTTTTATCTGTATCTGCTCTAGAGTCACCGAGCATGGTTTTCATTGTGGACACCATCTCTGCAGTTATCTGAGAAATTATTTCTGATTGGATTTTTTTCTAGAGCCTCATTTATTTGCTTTGTTGTTACCACTTCAGAGAGGCCAGGTGGGCGGCTCTCAGATTGACCCACCTCACTGCCCCGTATTTGCCTTTGGTGAGCTGGATGTCTGGGGCTGCATCTTGTTCAAGTGTCTTCGCGTCTTTTTTTTCAGTTTAATTCCTAGGTTGATACTTGTAAATTTCCTGTGGTAGGTTACTTTATTGCTAGTATTTAGAACCCTTAAGAAATGACTATTTCTCAGAGGTGTCTTAGCTGGTTTTGGGTTTTCAATCCACTGCAAGAGCCACCTCTTACATTTGTTTGGAACGAGAAGTTGCTGCTTATTTGGCCCAGGCCTTGGTTCTTTTTTTTTTTTTTTTTTTTTTTTGACTGGGTCATGCTATGCAGTTCACGCTGGCCTTAAGCTCACTTTGTAGCCCAGGCAGGTCTCAAACTCACAACAATCCTGCCTCAGCCTCCTGAGTGCTGGGATTACAGGCAGATACCACCATGCCCGGCTAGCCTCTGGTTCTTTAGCAGTGGCCCACAGCATTTTCCATGACCCTTAATCTCACTCTTAAAAGAACATTGGTTAGAAAAATTATGTCGCTTTGGCTAAGTGATATCATCAGAATAACAAAAGCATCAAACAAGCTAGAAAATGACGAACTCAGCTAACCATTGACTTGCCATCTTTAATTGTATGAACTAGATTTATGGTGTATAAAAAATCTAAAACAAACCAGAAAATTAAATGCAGTAAATAAGTCCTTAATATATCAATTTTACCTTCAGGGGCAAAAATACAAAAGACATTAGGGAAGCAGAATAGAGAAGTAGAAGAGATCAGAAGCGAGGCCGGACGGAGGACAAGGGGTGACACACGCTCTGGGAACTGCTGCAGAAGACTGGAGGGAAAGAGAAGGAAAAGATAAAAAGAACGCAGCCTCCACCACGAAGCTAGAAACCACATTCAGACGCATAAAAATAAGATCAAACAATAAAGGAGGAAAAAAAAAAAAAAAACCCCAGCCCAAGGCAAAACAAACCAGGACGGAGAAAAAAAGAAAAGAGTCCACATTTGTCTCTTGTGTACTGTAGACAACGTGTGGAGACAGAGTCCCAGCAAGCCGGGAGCAGCCTTAATGGGGTAGCAGATAATCTCAGCCAGGCTGTACCTTTGTTTCCTGGGAAGTTGAGGCTGGGACCAGACTCATTCAGCCTGCGGGTCAGCACACCTTTGCAGGCTCGAACTCAGCTGGGGGGCGCTAGATGGAGCCAGCAGTTGCTCTGAGTTCTGAGCTCAGCTGGCTCCTCTCCAAGATGGCTCCTGGCCAGAGGCTCCCTCCTGTGGGACAGCTGAGGCCTCAGTGCTCACTGCAACAGTCCTCCACGTGCAGTGCTCCCTCTGGTCTTGCCAGCCATCACCACGCGTCCACAGGGGTGAACTGCTTCTCTCTCCCGGTGAGTCCCATCTTAGGGAGGAGGCACCACCAGCTACCTTCTTCGTCTTCATTGAGGTTTCACTTTTCTTCTTTTCTCTTTTTGGTGCTGGGAATCGGACTCAGGATCTTGCGCTTGCCAGGCAGGTGATGTGCCGCTGAGCTACGTCCCCAGCCCTCTCTTCACTTTTCTTGTGGGCTTGAATTCTCAATTCAGATCCTTTCTGGGTCCAGGAGACCCTGTTCCTTCTTTGTCTTCTTCGTCTTGCTCTATTCCAGCGCTTGGATGGCGACTCTCAAAGAGGCCCCTTCTCTGTGACCATTCTGCCATCTTCTTGGAAGTCCTGCAACATTTGGATTTAGAAGTGCAGTTTAAAAAAAAAATCTGTGGTAATAACCTATTACTTTAACTAGCTATTTGCGCCTAGCTAAAGTTTTAAAATTTGAAATAGCTTATGATAAAATATACTATCAGGTCAGTATAAGGAGAACTGTTTATCAAAAGAGGAGTAGGAAAGAATAAATGAGGTCCGCGAGAAGGAAACCCCGCAACTAAAAGAAGCACCGTGGGGACGGAGCCGGCCCGGGTCCTCCCGGAAGCAGGCATGGGGAGGACCACAGGCCGACGTTCTCCCACTTCCCCAGCCCCATGCTCAGAAAGGGGAACGGGTGACGGTGACGAGGGTCCCGGGGCCTGGCACAAGGGCGCAGGGCCCCACACGTCCTTGCGGTGACGGGAGACCCGCCTGAGCCTGCCGCCCGCGTCCAGCAGCCCAGCGGGCAGGGACCCCGTGCCGCTGCGAAGCCAGAGTGGGGCTCCGATGTGGATTTGGGGGTGATACTTTCTGGGTTAACGAATAGATTTCACAAAGAGTCGGAGTTGGGAACCCCGAACTTCTCCGGGGTGAATGCCCTTCATTCAGTATGAAGTGATAATTAGTCCGATCAGCCAGCTCACCTCCCCTTTCTCAGGCTCCAGACCCAGACCCGCGGAGGAGCCCAACTCCGAGGAGCCGGCCTAGCCCGAGTCCTGCAGAGACCGCGTCCCGGCCGCGGTGCAGGGGACGTGCCCGTCTGCGCGGGGCCCTAAGGCGCTCACGCTGCCCGCGGGACAGGTCCGGCCTCTACCGCCCGAGACCCCGCAGCCGGGCAGCGCCCTCCGCCTGCGTGGACGCCGGGTCCTTCTTCCCGCGCAGCCCTGGAGCTCGGGCGTCTGGGTGCAGGTGGGAGGCGAAGCGCCAGATTTGGGGGGGAGGGCGCAGTGCCCGCGGGGAAGGGGCGGCCCGGAACGCGGACCCCGCCGGCCGCGGCGCTTTACGACGGAGCGCGTTTCACCTCGGCTCTGTTCTGTGTCTGCCTCTCCTCTCTCTGGGGACAAGGTACAGTGATCCTCCTGCCTCAGCCTCCCGAGTGCTGGGAGCACAGGTGTACACCACCACCCTGCCTAGTTCAGCTGTTCTTCATGACTTCCAAGTTCTTTTCTCTGAACAGGTACAAATGGGAAGGGAAAGAAGCCGTCTCCTACCCTGGCCTCACCTTGCCTTTAAGCCCCTCCTCCTTTGGCGGCTGTGCCCCAGACGACCCGCCTGTGGCTCCCAAGAGGAGACTGTGCTCCTCGTCCGCCCTGCTGCCTGAAGGGGCGCGGGGTGCGAGCTGGAGGTGTGGCCCGACCCCGCCCGGACTCTCCTGGGGAGACTGCCCGCTCCTCCCTCCCGGCCGAGCTCCTCCAGGGTGCGCTGGGCCCCGTGTGATGTGGGAGACGCTGCCCGCCGCCCCTCCGCTCCGCCCTCTTGTACCCAACGCTGGAATTTCAACGCACAGAACGTACCCTAAAACAAGGGCTCCGCTAAAGGAGACCAAGACTAAACCCTAAAACCAAAAAAACCAAAACGGTGGTGTAGACGTTACCGGTTAACTGTTTCGAGGACCTGCAGACCCGGGTGCACGGCAGCGCGGTTTGCTTCCCACGCTGCAGAGGCCTTATCTACTGGAGGAGCTCTGACTGCAAGCGTAACTTAAACTAGAAATAAAGCCCGGGGCCATACAGCAGTCTAAACCAACACAAAGTCTTCTTTCTTGTCATCCTTTGAGGTAATTGCTACCCAAGATAATTAGCGTGCAGCGATCTGTTTATGCAAGAACAGGGTAAGGATCACTTAAGATACCAAAAACATACTCAAACTCGACAGCAATGCTAACGTATAGTTGTCTGGTTCTAGTTATGAATTATGAATTCAGTATCAAAATCACGCATTTAGAGACACCCTTGGTGCCTTGAAGCCTCAGGCCCTGCACAGCTGCGGAGGCGAAGTGAGCTGCGGCCTCCCTTCCTCTCCCGCTTTGAAAACTACAACTCAGAGTTCAGGGCAGGCACAGAAACAGCGGCGTAGGGCATTTTTTTTTTTTTTAATTTTTTTTTTTTATTTTAGAAACATAAAAGTACAAAAACATATTGACAAACAGACACCAATTATCATAGAAAATAGTACAATCACAACTAATCTATAGACAAGGTGATATGGTCTCAACAGTAGTTGTTGCTTTATCCATTGATATCTTCGAATTGTAGATGTATGGACCCATATACAGACATGCAAATTTAGTCAGA
>PVLD010003605.1:0-47859 GCA_004027595.1 Dinomys branickii
GCGGTACTGGGGATCGAACTCAGGACCCTGCACTTGCTAGGCAGGCGCTTATTCCACTGAGCTATATCCCCAGCCCTTGCTTTGCCTACTTTGGACTGGCTACTGGGGGGACCTCAAGGCTCTTCCCATGCAGATATCCCCTGCCCCCCAGGGCAGCTGGTCAGACTCAGACATGGGCACTAAGGACTCCCTCCCTCCAGTCCTCCCTCATTTCCAGTACTTGCCTCAGCGGCGGGCCTCTGCCACATGGGAAGACCCTTGTTAAGTGGGGGGTGGACAGCATTGCTGGCTCAGCCTCCTCCCACAGGTTTCAGACCCATGGAAAAACAAAGAAGCAGTGGGGGGGGGGGCTGTTGGCTGTTCCAGGTGACCAGCCAGGGTAGCCTCTCCTATGAGGAACTCAGAGCTGTGCCTGTGCTGAGGCAGAGCTGCAAGTCATGCTGGGAACTCAGGGAGGCAATGGCACTATCCAGCAGCTCTAGCCTGGGTCCCCTCAAGCCTGTACTGGACTCAGTAGGCTTTGGTAGGCCTGCTGCCCACTGCACTTCCAGGGCCACTGTCCCTTGATTTGCCATCTCCAGCTACAGACACCCCAAGACCAGCGGGAGTGGGCATGGGCTCTGCTGGGGCGCGGGACATGCCCAACTCACTGCCTTTTCCCTCCTCGACCCCGTGTCCGCTGGCTCTGCAGCACCAGGCTCCGGTCCTGCTTCTCCTCCTACCCTGCTGACTTCTACTTCTCTGTGGCCCCACAGCTGCCAGGGCATGTTGCCCCCTCAGGTGCTCCCAGCTCTTGCTCACTTTCTCTCACCTCTCACATTAACTCTAACAGCCCCTGCATGACCCCAAATGCCTGCCCCTGCCTGTCTTTGGACCCCAGATGTCCCGCAGGCACCTTGGCTTTGGTGTTGCCTGACACAAAACATCCCACCTCGCTCTTGCTGGTTTCTTGCCTCTAAGAACAACTCCACCACTCAACCCCAGCCCAGACCAGGACCTAGAAGCGTGCTTTATCCCATCACCCTCCTGCCTCTGGATTTCACCAGATCTGGCTGACGTCACCTTCGAAACACTGCCACCACACTCCCTGCTACCCGGGGCTGGCATAGGCCTCCCGTTCATGCCCCGGACCGCAGGGCTGATCCTCACAGCTCAGCCTGGCTGATGTCCCTGCGGCTCAGCCTGCCCCAGGCCAGAAGGGTCCCAGTTGGACAGCCGGTCATGGGACATAGTCAAGCAAGCGAGCAGCTGATTGTCCATTATGACAACTCCACTTTGTCCAGAGATCATCCTGATGCTGGGAGGACACAGGGTTGGACCTCCTCATGGGCACTGTTTCCAATGTGAGGAGGAAATCTATGCTCAGGTAGAGGGACAGGGAGAGAGACCAGAAGAGGGAGACTTTATGTGCCCCGGGGGTATCCTGAGAAGGATAGGCCCCTTCAGCCCTACCTCCCAAACGCAGCCATCGAGCCCTTTCCAAAGCCTTAAGTTGGCCCTCCTGGCTGCCGGCTAACCCTTCTCCCCAAGAACTCCCCGGGGTGCAGGAGATGGGACTCCGGGTGTGGCTCTGAAGCCATTCCTACCCCCCAGAGTCTGCATCTGACCTCTGCCCACTCTGTGCCACAGGCTCTGTGGGAAACTCTTTGCTCTTGCTGCTGCCTCTGCTGGAGACTTTCCCCCCAGCACCACCCCAGCGGCTAAGCTAATTCCTGGCCACTCCCGTCTGGCCTGCCCCGATCATCCAGGTCCTGTCTTGTGTTCCCACATTGCTAGGCCCTCCAGAGACCTTGACATGCTGTAGCACCAGTGTTGTATTTCCAAGTCTCCTGGCTCTGTGCTAGGCGAATAGCAGGTGCTCCATAAATGATAAAGAAGCAGCTGCTCCATGGGGTGTGCTTAGCTGGCTGAGCCTTTAGGATCCTTGGTGCCTGGGGCTCGGCTCTCACCCCATGGCCAGGGCTACCAACCAACGAACAAGGCCAGGACCCCCGAGGACATACAGCAAGTGATGACGCTAACACCTCAAGGTGTCAGAGACCACCGTGGAATAAGAAAGTTTATTACTACCACAGTTAATATTTAATTTCTCATCAGAGCCTATCTCCAGGTGCTTCTCTACATTGTCACTGTCCCAAATTTCTTCTTCTATTTCTGATTCTTTCTGTTTTGTTAGATGGCTCTGGCTTTGTCCTAAATAAATCTCATTTTATTTTTCTAATTTACTCAGATGAAGCCAGATAGTTTTAATATCATTTAAATTATTAGCTATTCTGTCAGCTTAATGTTATCTACAAATTTCCATCGATGGCTTTGCCATCCTGTCCTCCAGAGCAGAAGTCAATGTGTTTTACCAAGGTGGCACCCCTCCCCCGCCTGTGCCAGCTGTGCGTGTTCGTGCGTGTGCACGCACATACACGTGTGTGTGCCCGTGACTGGCTGCAGGCTCTCTTAGGTCAGAGCGACATCAGGGCAGCTGGAGTCTGAGACAGTGAGTGGAGAGAGTAAGAGAAGCGCAAATTCCAAAGAGGCCGCATAAATCTAGCATGCTGGATGGTGTCAGGCATGGGGGTAGGAGAGGAAGAGTGGCAGGAAGAGGAAGAGGAGGAGGCCACTGCGGGGTGCCCTCAAGGGTGGCCATCAAAACCACAGACAGGCATGGCTGTGTCTGAGACACAGATAAAAAGAAATATAGCTGGGCACAGTGGTGCGCACCTGTGATCTCAGTACTGTGCAGAGGCAGGAGAATCACAACTTCAAGCCCAGCTTTGGCAATTTAGGGGGATCCTGTCTCAAAACAAAAAGTAAAAAGGACTAGGTACAAGCTCAGTGCAAAGGCTCTGGATTTAATCACCAATACCGAAAGAAAAAGAAGGAAAGGAAGGTAAGAAGGAAAGGAAGGTAAGAAGGAAAGAAAGAAGGAAGGAAGGAAGGAAAGAAGGAAGGAAGGAAGGAAGGAAGGAAGGAAGGAAGGAAGGAAGGAAGAGAGACAGAAAGAAAGGAAGAAAGAAAAGAAAGAAAGAAAGAAAGAAAGAAAGAAAGAAAGAAAGAAAGAAAGAAAGAAAGAAAGAAAGAAAGAAAGAAAGAAAGAAAGGGAGAAAGGCACACCTGTAATTCCAGCATCTGGGAGGCTGAAGCAGGAGGATTACAACCAGTTCAGGCCAGCTGGGCTACATAGTCGGTTCAAGACCAGCCTCAATTACACAGTGAGACCCTGTCTCAAGGAGAAGGAGAAGGAGGAGGAGGAGGAGGAGGAAGGGCAAGAGGGGCAAGAAGAGGGGCAGTTAGGCAGTACAAATAGGACTGCACATCTGGGAGGTCCTTTTGTGTCTGGCTCTTTAACTCCACTTACACCTTTAATGTTTATCCCAATTGTCACATGTGTCCCTACTTCACTCTTTTGTATTGTTTTTTGTTTTGTTTTTGAGGCAGGGTCTCACTGTGTAGTTCAAGGTTGCCTTCAACTCACTACATAGCCCCAGCTGGCCTCAAACTCAGTGATTCTCAGGGAAAGCCAGTTTTAGGTGGTGAAAGGAATTTATCATTATTATCATTATTACCATCATTATTGTTATTAGATGTTGTTATTAGATGTTGAGACAGGGTCTTCTTTATTTCCCAAGCTGGCCTCAAACTTCTGGATTCAAACAATCCTCCTGCTTCAACCTTCCCAATAGCTGGGGTGATAGGCAGGAACTTAGTGTTTTAAATAGCTAACATTTATTGAGCAGCTAGTATGAGCCAGGCACTCTTTTAAATATTCTCCAGAAAAGAATTAATCTTCTTAACAACCCTGTGAAGCTGTCAGGTTTTTTTGAAGCTGCCATTTCTTGACAGCTTTATGAAGATATAATTCTCCCACCACATGACCTGTCCTCTTGCAGGGCACAGGTCCATATGTTCAGTAGAGTCCCACATGTGTGCATCTATTGCCATAGTTTTAGAAAATTTTCATCAGCACAGAAAAGACACCCCGTATCCCTCAGTCACTGGTCCCCCAATGCCTGCTGCACCCTAGTCTGTTTTCCATCTCCACAGATTTGCCCACTGAGGATGGTCCACATCAGTCAGCTTTCCCATGGTGGGACACAGTGCCTGATACCCACGGCTTCAGGAAGGAGAAATCTAACTTGGCTCACAGTGTCAGGGGATTCAGTACACGGTCATCTGGCTCCAGGGCAGAAACAGCGTGGTGAAGGGCGTAACAGTGGAAAGATGCTCAGTTCGTGGTAGCTGGAAAGCAGAGCAGGGGCCAGCACCAGAGAAGAAAAAGAGAGAAACCAGAGATAGTCCCCAGGGTCATGCCTCTATGACCCACATGGACACATCCTGAGGTGTGGTCCACCAATCACCCAGAACATTCCTTAAGCCAATCAGGTTAACTGTTGCATCAGCAGAATCACACAATACACGGCCTTTTGTGTCTGGCTCCTTAACTCAGTTTATATCTTCAAGGTTTGTCCCTGTTGTCACATGTGTCCCTATTTCATTCCTTTGTATTGTTTTTTTGTTTTTGTTTTTGAGACACGGTTTCACTATATAGTTCAAGGTTGGCTTGAACTCACTATGTAGCCCCAGCTGGCCTCGAACTCTCAATGATTCTCCTGCCACAGCCTACAGAGTTGCAGGATTAGAGGCTTATGTCATTCCTTTCTCTTCTCGAATAGCATTCCAGAACGTGACTAGACCTTATTTTTGTTTATTTATTTTTTGAGACAGGGTCTTTCTTTGTAGCCCAAACTGGTCTCAAGTTCTTGGCGATGCTCCTGCCTCAGCCTCTTCAGTGCTGTGGTTAGAGGCATACACTACCATGCCCGGCTTTAGATCTCAGCGTGCCCCTCCATCCATCAGTGGGCACCATGTGGTCTCCACTTTTCACTGTGCGAATGTCACACCATGAAGATCTGCCCACAAGACTGGGTAGGATTAGTGTTTCTGTTGCTCTTGGGTGTTTTCCTAGGAACAGACCGGCTGGGTCCCCACACTACTATGTTTAATCTTTTGCACCACAGGTCCACTTTAAGACATTTATTTTAAAGATGAAAGAGAACAGAATCCTGTTCTTCAGGGTACAGTCATGGGACCCTGGGAATGTTTCCTACATTGTTATGGCCTCTGGCACTGAAGGAACTTTTCACAAAGAGTGATTAAATGAATGACTGAATGGGCGAGGGATCTGCAGGATGTAGGGGAAGAGAAGGCGGTAAAGAAAAGGAGCGAGTTCTAGATGTTGCCACCCCGAAGCAGAGCACGGGCTTGGCAGGGACCCCGAGTCCCAGCTGTGCCTGGTGGGTGCCAGAAGAGACCCTGAGAAGCAGCCCCTTGACCCTGACGCTGCCTCCATCCATGTGGGGAACTCGCTTGCTCCCGCAACACGAGGCTGTGAGTCCCTAGCCTGCTCACCGAGTCGCCCTCTCCAATCTCTTTCTTTAACCACATCTCCAAAGAAGTGTAATCTTTCACTCCGGGCTGTCAGAGGCGATGATAACAGTCTGTTAAACAAAATAATGAGGGGAATAAAGCGCATGGGGACACAGCACCCGGAGGCCCACTGTACAAGGACCCCAGGGCTATCTGGCCAGGAGGACTGGGCGCAGGTAGGGGACGGGGTAAGCAGGGCAGGAGTGTCACTGTCCTTGGCACAGGGAGCTTCCGGGGACAGCCCTGTGGCAATGTGACAAGGCTGTCTCCTTCCCTGAGCAGGTGAGAACCTCTCTGCACTCTTTCTCTTCTGAAGGGCTCTGCGGAGCGTCCACTCTGAAGTGTCACAGAATTCAGTCCCACGGGCCCAGGCCAGCCAGTGAATGTCCCCACCATGGGGCACCCAGTGGGCCCCGTGTGGGACACCATGTTGGCCTCACACCCTCACCTCCTGTGCCCCAGGCTCAGGCCACACCTCCCCACCAGAATCCCACTGCAGCCACCCTCTCCACCCACAGCTGCTGGACATCCGGTCTCTGGGTAGCTGTGGGACACGTGACCTGGTTACAACCACCACAGCTGTGTGTCCTTGGGCACACACCCTTCCAGAACCTTCCCCATCAAGAGACGGGGACATCTGTACCCTGCTGGGCCCACATAGGCCTTAGAGAGGGCCGTGGCCAGCAGAGCGAGGCAAAGATGGCTCCTGCAGCTGCTGGAACAAAGAGAGCCAGAGAGCAGCTTAAACAGACACACACCTGTTTCCTCATCGTTCTGGAGGCCAGAAGTCCAAAGTCAAGGTGCGGCTGCCCTGGTCCCTCCTGTGGCTACCTTCTGTGGCATGTGGATGCCACCTTCTCCCTGTGTCCTCACAGTGCCAGTCCTCTCTGAGCGTCTCTGTCCTGATTTCATCTTGTGAAGACTCAGCCATACTGAAGTAGGGCCCACTGACAACCTCATTTTACCTTAATCATCTCCTTAAGAACCTGTGGCCTGTCAGGTGTGGTGGCGCACACCTATAATCCCAGTACCGGGAGGCTGAGGCAGGAGGATCGTTGCTAGTCCAAGACCAGCCTGGGCTACAAAGTGAGCTCAAGGCCAGCCTGAACTGCATAGCCAGACCCTGTCTCAAAAAGGAAAAAAAAAAAAAAAAAAGAACCTGTGGCATGATGATAGTGTTGCACACCTATGATCCCAGCACTCTGGGAGGCTTAGGCAGGAGGATCACAAGTTCAAACACAGCCTGAGAAATTTCTTGTCTTAATTCAAGCTGGACTTGAACTCAATATGTAAGCCAGGCTGGCCTCAAACTTGCAGTGATCCTCCTGCCTCAGCCTCCTGAGTCCTGGGATCACAGGCATGTGACATCTTGAAAAGGATATGGACTCTGCATTACTTACACTGCCTGAGCAGGCCTCTAGAGCCCTCACTACAGGCCAAGAGGCTGCCACACAGCCCAGAGAGTGTGATCACTTATGTAGGGAGGGCACAGTGGGACTTGGGCACAACCTGGTATCAGCCACAGTTCTGTCCACTAGCCTTCACCTTGTGACTGGCTCACAGACAGTGAGAAGCAGGTCACTGTGGGTCCCGGGAGCTAGAGATTCCTAGTCCTGGTGCAGGAGGGCTGAGTTTGGAAGAGCAGCCAGGACCATCTGCTGGTGGGTCGAGGGCCTCAGTGATCACGCACAAGTGACGCTGTGTGCTCTGCTTCACTCTGCCTCCCACCGTGCTCCCTGCCAACGGCTCTCCTTTCTCCATGAGCACAGACTTCAGATTTTCCAGGAACAGTGGGAAATAAAACACCCAGTAGCCACCAGCAGCTGTCACTAACTGGCATCTCCCACTCCCCCACATCACCAACGGCAGGGGGTGACTATCCAGCTGTGCTCAGGTAACCAGCCCCGGTTCAGTCCCTGGGTGGTGGATCTGGGGAGCAGGGTCTGCTGGGAAATGGCAGCAACCAGGCCACATGAACAGGCATGTCCCACTGTGACCCCAGCCCCACCCAAGCCAGCCCCACTGCTCAGACGGGACCTTCCCTCCTGCAGGCTGCCACAGCCCATCCTCCAGCAGTGGTCACTCCATGGACACCCACCAGGCTGCTGCAGGGCCCCTGGACACCTGTGTGAAGGTGACCTCAGCCATCCGGGGAACAGGAAGGGCATAGGAATCTCAGCTGGTCAGTCAGAAGAAAGATCACTGGTTGGACCTGAGTGCCTTGTCTTAAGGACTTTAGGAAACCACAATATTCTAGGACCAGAGTGGGTCGGAGCTGGCCTAGCTCAGGTTAAGGAGTCAGAAGTGGTCAGATGAGATGACCAGGAGCAACATCTGAAAGACAGCCACAGGAACAAGGAGGGGATGTTGGTATATCCCAAGAGCAGCACAGAGTCAAAAAAATTTTTTTAAGTAGATTTTATCTACACTAGAAGATTCTCAGCCAAACCTGATGAATTAGACTGGGCTGCTTCTAGAGGTGGTGAGCCCTCCATCACTGGAGGCATTCAAGTATCATCAAGACAGCTGTGGGTCAAGGACATTGTACAAGGTGAGTGCCCAGCGCTCATGCTCCCTCGGGTTTATCCTTTCTGATTGTTGCCATCCGGGCTGGCTCCAGGGACAGAGAGCATGAGTTGCTTTCTGTCTAAAAATGAATCCTTGCTCCTCATCATTTCTGTCATGCTGAGCCCTACGGTAACAGCTGTTGAGAAATCACACTTGTACCTTCTCAGGAGCGCTCTTGAACTTGGAGTGCAAATTAACTTCATGTGATCTGAAATATAAAAGGTCGCCTCTCCCACAAATTAAAATCCAGGAAACGCTTGCCAAGATCATGAGCAGATAGGGTTCTGCAGGGACATCAAGGAAGGACCAGTGTCCACGCTGCTGCCATATTCACGAGGACAGCTCCACAGTGTCCCCTATCAAGGCCATTCCTCCAAAGGACCCCAGACTGTGGCATCTTCTTGATGGCCTCTAGGTCAGGGCTCCTAGGGCTCCTGGATGACCTGAACACTGACCTTGTTGGCTCATCTTCCCCTCCTTCCCAGGGACCATCCATCTGTTGTGCCAGAAGTGGATTGGTTGTCACTGAGGATCAGGGAAGATTTCCCCTCATCATTCTCCCCATCTCTGGTGTCCCCTTTCCAGGCCCATGATCCTCAGCCTCAAAGATCAGAGAAGCCAGCTTCCCCCTGCTCCCTCTCTGCACCCGGCCCCTCCGCTGCTGCCAGGACCTGGACGCCCTGGATGTCCTGCACCACAGCCATTTGAGTCCTCTCTTCCTGAGCCTTCAGCAGGACACAGTGACACTGTCACCCTGCGCCCCTTGCAGTACTGAAAGTGAGGTGAAGGACTTGGGAGTCTTTTCTTGCTGGTTTGGGGAAATTTCCCCTTGCTCTGGCTCCACAGCTCTGCTCTGGGGCTCTAGCTGTGTGGGTGTTCTGCATGCTGTATCTGACCCTGTTTGCAACAGTCAGCCTACAGCACACTTGCTAGTGAAGACACACGGTGACTTGTTCAGGGCTGCCCAGCTCTTCGGAGGCTACACAGGCACCCAGGGTACCTTGTTCTGAGCAGGCACATGGCAGCTGGGCTGCAGGACCCTCACAGGCCCCGGGGCTCTTGGGCCAGCTCCACTATGACCTCCTGCCTGGCATCACCCATGGACCTCCAGAGTCTGGGCTCAGGAAAGACACCCCTCATTGCTCCTGTACGCTCTCCCCAGAAGCCCACCCCATACCCAGGAACTTACCCAGACCACCAGCCAAGATGGGGAGCACCCACCAGAGCCCCCAGGATTCTAGGTGGCTCTACCCACCCTGCTCTCCCACCCAGCACCCTCTCTTGACTCCTGCCCAACTCTGGGTCCTGCTGCCTGGCTGCCAACCTGAGTATTCCCACCACCCAGCATCCACCTCGGCCAGGTCAGGCTGAAAGAGAGGGCACTCTGCAACCAGATGGCACAGACAGCTGCCTAACGGGCTGCCATAAAGGGTCCCACGCACCTGTGCTGCTGCTTCTCCTTGAAGGTCACTGAGGACTCTAGCTGACATCCTGTGTTTTGGGCTTGTGGTCAGTGGGAGCCAGACTGCAAGTGCCCACTAGGCCTCAGAGCCCTGAACAACACTAGATCTCTGAGGCCACACCTGTCCCTAAACACACCTACACACACACCTGTCCATCTACACACTGGCACAAATACCTGTCTATCCACACACCTGCCCATCTACACAGCTGTCCATCTCACACTTGTACACATACCTCTCCACCCACACTCCTGTCCATCCACACACATATGCACACACTTATTCATCCATACCCTTGCACATATACCTGCCCTCTGCACACCCCCACCAGCATCTGTCTGTCCACACGCCTGCCCATCCACACGCTTGCCCATCCTCCATGCACACACCTGTCCACGCACATGCCTGCCCATCCACACACCTGTGTGCACACATGGTTCCTGTATCCCCCAGCTCTCCTGCTGCCCAGAGGCCTCAGCCTCCCACATATCCCTCCACACCCAACATGCCCTGAGCCTGTCCTGCACCTGTCCATCACTGATCTGAGCCCTGTGGGGCAACCACCCACTCCCAAGTCTGCCCGTGTGACACCAACAACTCCCTAGAGTCAGAGCCCAGTGAGTGTCATGAGCCTGGATAACCCCCGTTGTTATCTCAGCCTCAGCTGCAAATGTGTTTGCCTGTGAGGCAGCTGTGAGGGATGCTCCTCCCTGACTGGGAGGAAGAGAGGATCATGGGTCCGAGGCCAGAAAATTGATGAGAAATGGTCACACCTTGTCACCAGCACCACTTCTGCCCCCCGGGACATATCAGAGACCTCAAAGTGGCCAGGAGCTGTGTTTATTAAATGAACAGAATTTTGAACTGTGCGATCACAACCTGTCCAGCTGCAGGCCTCAGGATGCATCTGTGTCCCCTCCTGGCCTTCTGCCCTTCCCCACCTGGACACAGCCTTGCAGGCTAGGTCTGGTGTGATGCTCTGTAGCCTGTTACCCTCAGGGGCTGCCTGTGCTCCCCGCTCCCGCTGCGTCCTTGTGTCATAGGACATGACATCCCAGGAAACAGTCCTCTTTTTTCCTGAGCCCATACCAAATCCTTCACCAATCCTCATGGCTCACCCTCAAAAGCAAGTCCAGGATCCAGTCGGTGGTCCTGCCTTACCCTACCTGGTGCCAGCCTCATCCTTGTTCGCCCCACAGCCTCTTTCCCTGCAGCCTCCCCCTCACAAGGCAGCCAGGTCTTTGGGCAGAATGCAGGCAGGCTATCCTTACACGTCCCGTAGGGGCTGCCAGGTGCTGCAGAGCACAATGAGCTTTCCATCACAGCTGTGGATCCTTTCACCTCCCCTGGTCTGTGTGGGCCCATGTGCCTCCTGAGTCCCAGCACACCAAGAACACACTGCCTGTCGCGGGTTGGATGTGGCCCCTGTCAGACGGGGTACAATGGTGCATGCCTGTGATCCTAGCTACCCAGGTGGCTGAGGAAGGCAGAGAGCAAGTTTGTGTAGAGTTGAACTGAGACCCTGACTCAAAATTTAAAAAATAGAAAGTGCTGGGAAACGGCTCAGTACTACCTGGGTTCAACCTCCAGGACCACAGGGGAATTTTTTTTTTCAAGTCCTAACGCCTAGATCTGTGCCTGGATCCATATTTGGAAAGAGAAAATTATTACATTAAAAATTATTCTAAAGTGAGTATGGCGACACATGCACTGAAGAGGCTGAGGCAGGAGGATCTCCATGAGTTCGAAACCAGCCTGGACTACATAGCAAGACCCTGCATAAAAAAAAAAAAAGAATTGTTTTAGATTTATTGGTCCCAAATCCAGTGACAGACACCCTTATAGGAAGAGAGGAGGGCAGAGAGAGACAAAGTAAGACGAAGGTCTCTACAATCCAAAGATTCTGGCAGCCAGAGGTTGGGGAGAAGCCTCAAGCCAATTCTTCTTCAGACCTCCAGAAGGAACCAGCCTGCAGACCACTTGATTCCAGGCTTCTGGTCTCCTGAACTCTTTTACAGACAGTAATTCTGTTGTTTTAAGCTGCCCCATTCATGGAAATTTGTTATAGCCACTGCAGGACCCCCACCCATTGCCTTCTTTTCCCCCCAAATACTCAGCAATTTTCTGCCTCAGGACCTTTGCACATTTGGTGACTGCTACCTAGAATGCTTTTCTGCAGCCTCACCTGCCTGACTTCTGCTTGGCATTCAGGACTCATCTGAATGACACTTTCTTGGACCACTGCCTTGGAGACTCTTGGCAAGCCATTGTCTGCCTCTGCACTGGCACCTCTGTGGTTTCAACTGCTATCTGAAACACGGTCATCTATTGGCTGATGTACTCTTCTTCCTGCATGCCTGCCCACTAGCACGTGAACTCTGCCGAGGAGACACAACGTCACCCTGAATCCCCGGGTAACCCTGGAACCCACCTGGTGCTTGGCCCTGAGAAGGAGCAAGTGTGGGATCAGCAAGTTGACTGGTGGGGCCCTGGAGAAAATGACTCCTGAGCCCCGTTCTTCACTTGCTTGCTCAGATGCCCCTCTGCACCTCCACTTCAGGATGGGAAGAGAGGGTAGTCGGGTTCAAGTCTGCAGGAAACTGATAGATACTATCAACTCCAGCTCCAGTGGCCAGATGCATTCCTTCTCACAGCCATCTGGGCCCTGGGGACAGAGCGGGGCCCCTGAAACACTCTGGACCCCACTACCCAGGGCCATAGCTCTATCACCCCGGTACCTGATGTCTGTCACACTGAATCACCAACATCCCCAAACTGCCACCAAGATCAGAGCCAGCGGGCGCTGGCAGACACACAGCTGTTTTCCTCTGACAGCGGAAGGGAGCATTGCAGTTGAGAGGTGCTGAGAAATGGAAGCATTTAATTAATGTTTAGTGGTCGATGCCTGCAAGGGCTTGCGCAGAGAAAAGGTCCCTCGGTCCCCACTGTGTGGCTTCACTAATGAAGCAATAATCTGTATAGTGGGTTAAATAACACCCAGCCCCTAAGGATTTGTCAAGGAAGGAAGTACAACTGCCTGGGGAAGTGCAATTACTCGGAGACGGGCTTGTCTTTCTCTTAGGCCCCTCTCTTGACCGCCCTTCCCTCGAAGGACTAGGGAAGTGTGCTGGCTGGTGGTCCTGCAGGAAGGGTCCCCTGTGTCCCACCCAAGCAGCACTTTATAGTGGCCCCAGGACACTGGGGCAGCCGGTGGTATCAATAGCTCCAAATGAATGGCTGGTCATTGCACCTGAATCCCCAACCACCTTCCCTGACCATGAGAACGAGAGTCTTTACATCCCTCCATGCCCACAGCCTGCCCGGCTGCCAGGCTGAAAGTTTCCTGCTCGCCTGAGCCTCCCTCCCAGCCCCCATCCAAATGGTCTTCTCCCAGCCTGTGTAGCTCTCGCTGCACAAGGAGACCTGTGCCACATACTTTTTGTCTTTTCTGTCTCTGCTGAGCCACAATTCTCTATGAAGGAGGATTTCTCACCTCTGAGCCCTAAGCCAGGCTGGACTTGCAGGCTGTCCAGACTGCTGAGGGAGGTGGGTGAAGGGACAGAGGGAAGGGAAGAAGGAGGAGGAAGAGAGAACAGACTCAGTAATCTCCTTGGCCCACAGCTCTGATTTCTCGGGGTTGGGTGGCCTGGGGACAGACTCGGAGAGGCAGGGAAGCTTGGGGAAATCAGCAGACCTGGCCAGCAGAACCTTAGGCAGATTCCTGGCCTCCTGCAACCTCTCTGTACAGTCTCTATGGAGGGGTCCAGTGGGGTCCAGCTCCGTAGTCATCTGCACAGGCTCATGATCCAGCCAGTCCATTGCCTCTGTGCCCGCTGTGCATTCAGCAGCCCCCTCCATCTGCCCAGACTTCCCTGGCCCCTATGTTTGCTCGGGCTGTGGCTTCTTCCAGGGACACCATCCCAGTGCCCAATCCACCCTGACTCCAGGAGCGTCTCTTCCCGCTCCTCTGCACCCTTCACCAGCCCCCTGGAGCCCACTCCCCGGATTCAACACCATCAGCATAGTCTGTAGCCCCTGACTCACAGACAGGATGCAGAAGGACACCCAGGGACCTGAGCCCTCATCCCTCAGACACTGCTGTCCAGTGGCCAGGCACGCAACTGCCCCTTGAGCCCTGGTTTTCTGCGGACAGAGTGGAGTGCAGGCCAGAAGTTTGCATGGACCAAGGAAGGTGCTGCTCCCCGCACCCCGCACACACACAGGAAAGGCTCTAAACCTCACCAGTCCCTGGCCTGCGAAGGTTGGAGGAGGGTGTAGATCCCAGTGACCACTGCCTTACCTGCAGCTGAGCACAGTCCCTGGCTCTACAGCTCCCCTGCAAGCTGTTCTGTGGGTTTAGCGGAGGACCAGGAGCCCCTCATTCCCATGTGCCATCAGGGTCGGCCTCCTGCTACCTCATCCCCGTGCCTCTGTGCCCACTGGCTCCCAGCATGGAGAAGCAGAGGCATTCAAGGAGCTCTGGGAGCTGCCAAAAGTCAGCAGATTGCAGAGAACCTCAGGTGCAGCTTAACCTACAAATGGGAAATTACAGTGCTGAGGACAAGGGTATTGGATGAGGCAGCATCTTCGGGCGGCCAGATTTTGGCTGATGTGTGAGAAAAAGGCAGGCTGGGGCTGCAGAGGGGAAATGCGGGCCAGTAGGGAGGCCAGGCGCGGGAGGCCGGGGAGCCCTGTGGGCAAAGGACAGGAAGGGGCCCCAGCACCTCAGGCCACCTGCTGCAGCCAGCTGGCCCCAGGGATGACTGGAGAGAACAATGTGCTGATCATTTCTCTTTATCCACCAAGCAATAAATATGCAGCTGCTGCGAGCCCCAGCCTCTGTGTAACGGTGGAAGCCAAGGACCCTGTCGCTCTCTGAGCCAATTCCCTGGGTCTGCTGCCCCACACCTGCCTGCTGAGGTTCCTTTTATGCCCCTTGGCATTTAAGTTTCCCTGCGCCAACCCCAGGGCAAAGAGTGGACCAAGTCTGTGGGGAAGTCAGTGGTAGAGCACTTGCCCTGCATCTGTGAGGCCCTGGTTCCATCCCCGGCACCACACTGGGGAAGCCACACTAAGATAAGCGGGTCCTGCCAGCAGAGGTCCCTGAGGACAGAGAGGAGCCCTCACCTTGGACCACCCAGATGCCACTGGCAAATGGCCTTGGTGACAGCAGTCCAGGAGCCTCTCAGCCCACACTACATTGGTGCCTCCTACCCCACCATGGACACAGGCATATTATGGCTGGCCCTGAGACGGCTCTGACCCCATCTCCCCGGGCTCTGGAAATCCTCCTCCCTGGATTTCCCCTCCTTTCACCCAGGGAGGAGCAGCCTCGCATTGTCCTGGGACCAAGAAAACAACCTACAGGGCCAGCCTTGCCCTCTGCCTAGGACATCAGCTCATGGACAATGTGGGGCTGTGAGAACAAGGGGTCCTGGACTCTGTCTTCCAGAGAAGCAGCCCATGATGCACAAGTGTGTGTGTGTGTGTGTGTGTGTGTGTGCGCGCGCTTGTGTGAAGAGAGATGGAAAGATATAGAGGTGGTGGTGAGAACTGGCTCAGGAAATCACAGAGGCCAGCAAGCCCCTCCCTCTGCCATCTCCAGGGAGCAGGAGATAGGGAAGCTGGGGTAAGTTCAGTTCAACCCAAAAGCCTGAGACATAGTGGGGAGGGGGAAGCTAGGGTGAGTATCGGCCTGCCACAAAGGCCTGAGAACCAACCCCTCAGTGTCCCAGCACAGAAGATACTGACCCAGCTCCAGAGAGAGAGAAGTCGCTCTTCCTCTCCTTCCTCCTTGCCACCTACCATGGATTAGATGGAGGGCCCACCAAGGGGAAGGCAAATGCTTCACTCAGCCTGGTTTCACGCCCATGTCCATCCAGACCACCTTCACAGACACCCCAGACGTGACGTTCTGCCAGCCATCCAGGCAGCCCAGAGCCCCATCATATTGACGCAAAAAAATCAACCAATGCGTGTGAGTCAGCATCATACCCTGCTCTGGTGGTGCTCCCAGAGCATCTCCAAAGTGTCATCCGGCATCGTCAGAGCATGAGGGCAGATGAAGGACCACCCAGGAGCACCTTGGAGGACCCCAAGGGTGGGTTCCCAGCATGGTAGTCCTGACTCTGACCTCATCAAGACTCTGGGTCTCAGTTTTTCCAGGACCCTAAGGCACCATCAAGTTAAGAGGAAAGGATTCAAAGCCAGGTGTGATGATGGCGCACACCTGTAATCCCAGCACTCAGCAGGCTGAGGCAGGAGGATCATTGTGAGCTTGAGACCAGTCTAGGCTACAACGTGAGCTCAAGGTCAGCCTGAACTATAGAGTGAGACCGTTTCAAAAAGACAAAAAATTTTTTAAAAGGAGAGGATTCAGGAACACAGATGTCCCGCTGAGGCCCAGGAGCCGTGTCCAAATCCTCCAAAGCCTTCTTCCTCAGAGGAGCCCCATGTGGGGCACAGCTGACTCCCCATCTGGCCTCTCACCTGCAATGATTAGTGTCCTGGGTCCCGTGCCTGGCTGTGGGTGCCAGATAGGACACCACTTCCAGTTGCGCCTGGGTGGCCCAGGGTGAGATCAGCTGTAGAATAAATGAGTAGGCTCAGTAATGCTGCAGCCCCCACACGTGGGTAGGCAGCCTCTCTCTCTCCCCTTAATGGGCTGAATGAAGCAAAGCACTTCCCCTGCACCTCGTGCATTTCCCCTGCGCTGAGCTGGAATCCCCACCATCAGCTCCCTGGGTTCTCAGGCCTCTGTACTGGATTTTACCACTGGCTTCCCTGAGTATCCAGCTCACAGACACAGATCCTGGGACATCTTGGCCTCTGTGAGCCTCTGTGAGCCAATGTTCAAGTATAAAATCTCCCATATCTTGGTTCTGTTTCTCTGGAGAATAGAATACACTTCCCACTCCACTTTGACTTCCCAGAGTCAGTTTCCAGGTCCTCTTCCCAGGGTCAGCTTCTGCAGGACCCAACCCAAGAACATGGTGGTAGCCAACCCCAGTCTGCAGAGACCACTGAGCCTTCCACACAGCGGTGGGGCTAGAGGCTCAGGAAGCAAGAATCTCTACAACAGGGCAGCTGTGTGCCTGGGACAACTCATCTCTGAGCTTCTATGCCCTCCTCATCTTTGGAGAGTGGTATTAATAGTCCCTGATAGGAACATTTGTGAGGTGGTAAACTGATGGAGGACTTGGATGCTAGGTGTGGTGGTGCATGCCTGTAATCCTAGCACTCTGGGAAGCTGAGACAGGAGGATCTTGAATTCAAGACCAGCTGGAAAACTTAGCAAGACCCTGTCTCAAAGTGAAAACAATTTTTTTTTATTTAAAAAATTGTAAAGGACTGGAGATTGAGCTCAGTTTAAAGGTCCTGCTACTGAAAAAACGATGCAGGTTTAGCTGGCTCTTCTTGGTCCCCATTCTACTGCTGCTGAGCTATGTGATGCCTGAGACATTGTTTGCCCTCTCTGGGCCTCAGACTCCTCCACCATTCAGCAAAGGGAACGCCCAGGGCCTTTTGAACACAGTGCATCTGCTCAACACCCTCCTGTGCTTCAAACTGAGGGGTGGTTTCTACAAGGGACAGGAGGTGCTGGCTGGTTCAGGGATGTGGGTGGGAGTCTTTGCCATGCTGCCCACATCTACCCTGCTCTGGATGCCCACTGCAGAGGGTGGGTGACAAACACAGCCCTTCCCCAGGGTCTCCACACTCCACTCCTTGTAGCAACCCCATGGGCCACTGGGTGCATAGGGAGCATTTGCCACTCTCTCCCTGCTCATCTCCTTGACTCAGTCCTCACATGTCACAGGGACCACCTCCCCTGCCCACCTGCCTGCCTGGCTTCAAGGACACAGAGCTGGGAAGAAGGAACCAGCTAGCAGTGTCTTGCCCAGGGGGCAGACTGCTAAGCCCTGCTCATCCTGGCCAGGTGCCCACCACCATGGTCGGCTCCAGCCTTCATGCCCTCCCCAGCTGACCATGCGCACTCCCTCTATGACCTGGGCACCCCTGGGCACAGGTCAAGGGGGTGGAGCATAGGGATGCTACCCTCCCATGACCCGCCCAGCTGCAGGCCGATGTTGGCAGGCACAAGAGTGAAGGCCGAGGGTCCCAGGGTTCCTGTGAGTAACCTGGGCCCTGTGGGACGTGCCTGGGGAGCTGACCACCCAGGCTGATTTTTGAATTCAAATGCCCTCGGGCTGTGGATACCAGGGCTGGTGGGAGCTGGGCCCAGCACAGAGCTGGGCCACCCCTAGCCCAGCTGCATGGGGAACAGTACCACCCAGCTCTGCCCCAGGGCCTAGCCTCCTCCTCCCCAGCTTGGAGCAGGAGGAGGAGGCAGAGAGGGAGGAGGAGGAAGATGGGGGTGCAGGAGGAGGGGAAGGGGAGGAAGAAGGGAAGGGCAGGAGAAGGAAGAAAGGGAAGGAGGAAAGAGGAGAGAGGGAGGAGGAAAAGGAAAGGGAGGGGAGGAGGAAGGAGGAAGGAAGAAGGGAGGAAGGGGGAGGGAAAGAGAAAGAGGAGGAGGAAGAAGAGGAGGGGAAGGGGAGGCATGGACAGGGAAGAGGAGGAGGCAAGGGGCCAGCATCACCCTAATGAAGCCATCTCGCCCCCATAATAAAGACCTCATGTACCCTCAGTGACACTTAGCAAATCCGGGCACAAATGAATAACCCAAGTCCAATTGAATTAACCTTCCAGTGATCAGCACAGCTAAACGAATTATCCTGAGGCCCCAACGAGATTAAAAGGCCGGGCACAGACTGGGATCTTTGGGCGGGTGGGTTCATTGGGCTTAACGAGTTTAAATCACAGCCCTGCGTTCTTTTCCCTGGCTCTGGGCCACTCTAATCCTGGGGTGCAGCCTTTCTTTTAGCAGCCACAGGCCCTGGGGACCAAGAGGGAAACCAGACACAGGGCTGGGAGCCAGTGATCGTGGTGGGAGAAGTCACAGGCGAGGATCATACAGGGTCGGGCTCAGGAGCACCCTCAGTCCTCCTCGGTAGGCCCAGGTAGGCCCAGGAGAAAACTCCGCAAGATTCCTGCTGCAGAAAAGGCCTCTCTGTGAGCAACATAGCAGTCCCAGGCCATGACCAGGATGGAGACACCCAGCCATACTATAGAGGAGCAAAGAACACTTGGGACTGGGGTTCCAACTCAGAGCACAGAGAGGCTGCAGCTTCACCTCCTTCCAGCACAAAGGCCCTGCTCTGCAGAGAAGCCTGAGTGAGGGCCCTGAGACTCAGCAGAAGTGCCAACCTGGATCTCCACGAAGGAAGGCAGGACTCTGGAAACAGTGCTCCCTGGAGCTGTGTTCTGGAGCAATTGAGGAGGCAAGTGTGCGACAGTCCGCAGCTGGACAGCCACCTGTGGGGGATCTGCTCGCCCTGGAGGGCTCCCAGGAGGGGGCAGGACCTGAGGCTCCCAGAGCGGGAGGACCTCTGGATGTGCCCGGAAGCTCCCAGCAGATCTGATAAAGGGCTCTGAGATGCAGTCCACATGCAAGTGTCAACTGGAGGCGAGGGGACAGCCACACTCGCTGTCAGAGCCACATCGGCGCGTGACCTGATGAAGACACCGTGGAGTGGCGGCCACTCTGGGTGAGGCTTGGGGGTCCCAACGTCACAGCTGACTTCCCAGTGTCTCTTGACTCCGTGCCAGCAGCGCCCTGGAGATGCTGTGCAGGCCGTCCCTATGCAGCTGTCTTCACAGGAACCACTGACAACTGGGAGGGGTGGGGAGAAGGTCCTTGAAAGTGTCAACTGATAACTGGCTGCATTTGATAAGGGACAGCAGGAGACAGTAGCCATTAATTCCTAAGGGACTCAGTTCTACCATGAAAGCCCGAGAGACAGAATGATAGATGGTGGTGGGACAAGTGTCACCAGCACGTAAGGAGAGACAGTGGCGGGCAGGGAGATGGGACAGACACCAGTCAGCAGCTGAGGGACACCAAATCTGGCATGGTACTGTGGGTGAATAGGGACTTCGCCTTATCCCTGAGCATGAGAGGCCATTGCCCACCTGGGACAAAAAGCCAGAGGAAAACAAAGTCATAATGCAACAGCTCAAGTTGGACCTGGTGGTGCAGGTCTGTGATCCCAGCACTCTGGGAGGCGGAGGCAGGAGGATCTCATAGTGGGATTTTAGCCTAGATGGTTTAGCAATTTAGCAAGATCTTGTCTGCAAATAAAAATTAAAAAGGGCTGGGAATGTAGCTAATTATGAAGACCATGGGTTCAATCCCCAATATCACGAAAACAACAACAAAACAAGCACCAGCATAGGTTGGGGTGAGCATGGACTGAGGCCCAGGGGTGGGCCCTTTCCACATACCTTGTCACAGGCCCAGCTGCACAAATCACAAATCCATCGGATGTAGGCCAAAGAATAGAGCAGAGAAAAGGGCAGGACAGAGTGAGTAGGGGATACTGACTGCCAAGAGGGATATGAGGGAATTTGGAGGTAAGAGTGTCGACCCACATTTTAACCCCAAATGGCACCTTTTACTGCATGTAAATTATGCTTCCTCCCAAAGCAAGCCCAGCCTAGGGCCTCTACTTCTCAAAGGAGGATCCTCAAATCTATATCCTGGGAGAGGCAAGCCCTGTCCTTGGGGAACTTCAATCCCAGGGGTGAGTAGCATAAACCTGCCCAGGACACCCACATCAGACAGTCCCCTGGCACCGTCCCAACTCCTCAGAGTCCTACAGAAAGCTCTGGAGAGACTGCCAGGGCAGTGAACAGCTTAGGAAGCCTCTTTCTGGGCAGCTGGTAGATTCATAGCCTAAGGACAGGGAGACAGGAACCTGCAGGCCTGATCTTATTTCCCTTTTCTCTAGGGCTGCCAGGAAAGTCAAAGCGAAACCCAAGCCCTCATAAAAGCTACTGTGGATCACTCAGCTTCCAGCATCACACATGCTACATTTTCAGCATGGACTTTTCTGTTTCTGCTTGTGTTCCCTGCTGTGAAGTTTCATGCCACTGTCTGCATTTATAATCCTATCCCCTGAGTGTACCTGACGCTCTGCCAGGCAACTGTGGTCTGTGTCCCCTGCACAGTATACAACCTCTGGATCAGCAGTCATCTTCCATTGAAAATCCAGACACCAAGGCCTTCAGAGGACAGAGTGCTTTGTCACTGGGTTACAATGGGGAGAGAGACAGAGACACAGAGACAGAGGTGGAGACAGATGAAGGATTGAGCTAGACTCTGGGGAACACACAGAATTTCCTGATGGGATGGCTGGGTTGGCCCCCCTGAGGGAAGGAGCCAGGAAAGGGATCCCTGGATTCCTTGCCCCTTGAATGCCAGCCCTGAGCTGTCCTGGCTCAGCCAGGCCCCAGCGTTCTGTGGCCTCTGCTGCCTCCTGGAGACATTCTCTGGTAACACAGGTTCTCGGCCCACTTCCCTGGGGCTGGGCCCTGCAGCACACTCCTCCAACCTCAGCACCCCCCAGATTCAACTCAGCCCTGTCCCCAGATTCTCCTAGGGTTTGTGGGTGCATCCCCAGGTTCCCTGGTTACCTTTTTAATTTCTTTACTGATTATAAAATTTATGAAGTATAAAAAATTCAGTTGAAACCAGGTGTGTGACGGCACATGCCTGTAATCCCAGCACCTGAGGCAGGAAGATCTCAAACTGAAGTTCCACCTAGGCAACTTAGCAAGGCTGTCTCAAAATTAAATATAAACAGGCTGCTCCTTCCTTTTGCTCTGGCTGCTTTTGCTGTCTTCCACTGCCATGAACTGTTGTCCTCTGCCATGGGCCACCCTGCCTCAGAGCCAGCCGAGTACGGACTGAAACCTCCACAAACTGTGAGCTAAATAAACCTTTCCTTCCTTAAAAAAATTAAATATAAATAAATAAACTTAAGAAATTGCTGGGATGTGGCTCAGTGGTACAGCACCCCTGAGTTCCATCAAATGGTATATAGATGTGTGAACATGGAAATCGGAAGTCTCACCTAATTCTACCCCAACACACCCAATGACTCCCATAACACAGTGTCACTGCTGGCCTTGTCCCCACACAGGGAGCCTGATCTTTCTAGGACTTCTTTTTTTACAGGCATGTCTCATCCTTCTTCATACCTTTTTGTTTTTCTAAGGGGAGTATTTTCTTCTTCCTTTACACTCTCTTTGAAATGACTGCCTGGACAGGGCAGGGCCCATGGACTCGACCCAGCCTCCGGACGTGCTGTATCGAAGCAGAGCCTGGCAGTGCCCTTGGTAACCCCACCTACTCAACCTGCGATGGCCTTGAGGGCTTGTCAATGGGGCTTGATCATAGTGAACCTGGTTACCTGCCTATCTACTGTCTTTGAGGATGGATGCTTTTCCACCTTCTGCCACAGCAATTTGTGTACACTCATGTTTGTTACAGCATAATTTGAAGCAGCCATGTCTCTTCCCAATGTGAGAGCCTGAGGGAGTAAATAAACCAAAAAGTACAGTTATTATCAGAGGGAATATGACTGATTGGGTGGTAGAACAACAGAAATGAGGGTGGAGAAAACTGATTAATTGAACAAGCCACCATCTGTATAACTGAGTAACAAATGCAGAGATAACATTATGTAATACAGCATCCAGTGTTAATTACCTACTATCTTCTCTATAATTTGGTATTTCCTTTATTGTTTTTGTGTTAACAAATGCAACGATAACATTATGTAATACAGCATCCAGTGCTAATTCCCTACTATCTACTCTATAATTTTGTATTTCCTGTATTGTTTTTGTGTTATTCTGGTTTATATGTCTCCATTCTTTTGTCTTTAAAATAAAAAATAAAATAAAAATGAAATGACTGCCTGTCTCATTTGCTGGCAGTGAGTTTTTCCTGTTTTTACCCAATGCTGGATGGACCCACAACTATTTTCTCATCACCTGTCTGATCTCACAGTGAGTTGGTGAACATGAGGAGGCCCCCCAGACCACCCTGCAATAGAAAGTGCTTATCGAGAAGACAACCAAATAAATGTTTCTCTTAATAGCGGATGAGAGATGGTGAATGAGTGGTTGGGTAGATGGATGGGTGGGTGGATGGATGAATGAATGAATGAACAGGTGGGTGGGTGGACCGATGGTGGAGAGTAGATGGATGATTGGATGGGTGAATAGGGCGAATAGGTGGGCAGACAGACAGGAATGGGTGGGTAGGTGAGTAGGTGGGTGGAAAAATGGGCAGATGGGTGGTGCATGAATGAGTGGTTGGGTAGGTGAGTGGGGGTCAGAGGGGGTGGATGGATGGGGAAGTGGGCAAATGAATAGATGGATGACTTGGTGGGTGGATGGGAGGATGGGTGTTGGATGAATGGATGGGTTGGTAATTGGGTGAGTGGTTTGATGGATGGATGGATGGATGGATGGATGGATGGATGGATGGATAAATGGATGGGGAAGATGGTGGGTGTATGGATGGATAGATATGTGGGTAAATGAATGGGTAGATGGGTAGGTGGGTGGGAGGGTAGGGTGATGACCTCAGCCCTTTCAGAGGAAGTCCCAGTGATGACATGCAGTGAATGTGTGTACCCAAGGGTGGGGGCATCTGAACACGATGCAGTGGCCTCTGCAATGGAAGGAGACTTACATTGCACCATGTTCTGGGACACTGTGTATTATGAACCAATTAACTCCTCTAACCACAGCAATATCTACTATGTCTCAATCTGCATTTCCTGAGACCCCTGTGGTACAAGCTTGCTCCCTAGGGTGGAGGTATTGGAAGGTGGTGGGACCTTTAGGAAGTGGGGACCAGCAGGAGAGCTGTGGGTCACTGGGGTCTGTCCTCTAAGATTTGGGGACCCCACTCCCCCCTTTCTCTTTTCATCTTTGACTCCTCAGCTGAATGCTTTTGCTGCCATCATGAGGTGCTGCTTCTGTGACTCTCTCCAGGCTAAGGCTCCCACCACCTCCTCTCTGGAAAGCACCATGGTCAGAAAGCCCCACGCTGAGTCCAGCCCACCTCCGATGTCTGCTTTTAGGGCCTCTGCCCCAGCCCCAAGGTGCACAGTAGGTCTGTGGGAAGGTGACACTGCGGGGTGGGAATGCTGGGCCGTGTCTTCCTCTGTAGCCCCATTCTACCCACTGCCCAGGTTTGAAGAAGCAGAAAGAGGCACTGGGCAATGTGACAGCCACCAACACAGAGACTCAAAGGCCGCCTGGCCAATGCACTCCTTCTACAGATGAGGAAAGGGAAGCCTGGAGGGGAAAGGGAACTGTCCCAGGTGGTTAACAAGTGAGAGCAGAGGCAGGGCTGGGCTCCCTTGGCTCCGTCTAGGTCCCTGGGTGTGACCCACAGCCCGCTGGCCATGTGTCCTCTCCTTGAAGAGAACAGCAGCAATAATGGGCCTCGATTTATTGATGGACTTTGGTGTATGGCTGGACACAGGCAACCAGACGACTTCTTTGCCAGGGGAAATAACTTCTTAAAATGTTGAAATAAAGGCTTTCAGAAATTGTACATGGATTAAGGTTTCATTTCTTCAAGAATTAAACAAACAGTGCTCAATGTGATGTGGCAAGTTTCAATATTTGTAAGGAGGGCAGAACACCTCGCTGTAGGAGCAAGAAGATTGTAATATTGGAGCTTAGCTGGTACCGCAGAAAACAATGGGAAGAGGTTAAACTCTCAAGTCTGGACCACGATGAGTTTGGGCCCAAGTCCTTGTGTTTACTGTGTGATGTTACCTAAAATACTCCAGTCGACATAAAATCACAAAAGTCAGGGATCACCAAGGCTCACAGTGCAGGACACCGGTCTCTGCAGGAGTCTGTGCTTCTCCTGCCAGGCCCAACCTGAGCGTCTCTGAAATGATCTTTGAATGCACCCTAGACAGAGGATTTCTTCCCTTCATGGATGAACCTCTTCCAGGATCCTTCTTACAAACTGCATTTTAATGGTGCTTATTAATTTCCCTCAGGAAAAATGTACATTCCATATAGACAACTCAGGGTTTTGTCTCTCTAATAAAATATATATATATATATATATATATATATATATATATATATATAATTTTAAATTGGTTGTTTTTAATCATTTATCTTCCCAAGGCATCAGCTGCAAACATGTCCCTTCTATTCCACCCCACAACTTGAATGATCATAGTTGAAAAAGAAATTAATGGATTGTTATATTTTTCTAGGTGACTGGGTACTGAGCAAGGTAGTCCTTGTCCTCCAGAGCTCTGTGATGAGAATGACCCAGGTCTGCCCTGCTGTGCAGTCCAGCATTTCTGCATCTGTTGCACACAGGGGCACTGTGGCCCTGCCACTGTACAGAAACAGGTAGCCACAGGAAGAAGAGGCCATGCCCAGTGGCAACAAGCCAAGGGCACCAGTGAGATTAGGCATGAAAGCCAGAGTCCATGCTGTCGGGCAGCCCAGGGCTTCCAGCGTGGAAAGGAGTCCCTGTTATTCTCCCCCAGCCACTCTACTCTGCGGTGTTCTGCTGCTCCTAGGTTGCTGTCCTCATATGCTGGGATCACACCCCACCTCCGTGGACAGGAGTGTGCTGCTGAGCCCGCTCTGACCCTTACCAGACCTATGAAGAGGAATTAGGGGGTGGGTATGTCGGTTATGGAGCTGTTTCTAGTCTCTACTTCTCACAAACGTCTGGGAGAGTAGATCTCAGAACCACTGGCCACCACGCATGTCTGTGCACTGACTGGCACAGTGGTTTCTGTAACCCACGGGGGACAGGACGCTCTATTCAGCACTTCCTATGGGTCAGAGTCTGGACCAGAGGCCCTTTGACAAATGTGATACCATTTAAACCTTGCAAGGATTCAGCAATAATTTGGTTCTTCCAAAGGAAGAAAGGACTGAAATATTGTGGACAGCCCTCAGAAGTGTGATGCTCAGGGAAGGAAGTCAGATGCCACAGATGGCATCTGATGGGGCCACTGATGACTCCATGTCTATGAAATGTCCATTATAGCAAATCCATGGAGATATACTTGATAGCTTCCAAGCGAGAACAAAATAGGGAGTTCTAAGTAGCACAAAATTTTCATTATGATATCTTCATTTACCTGCATAATTTAGAAGTATTTTTTAATTCTCAAATGCACAAAAAGTCATTTTGCATTAGGTCTTTTTTTTTTTTTTGCTTTCTTTTGTTTATTTTGGTCTTTTGAGACAGGGTCTTGGTATGTAGTCCAAGCTGGCCTTTAACTCACTATGTAGCCCAAACCGGCCTCAAAGCTGTGAGAATACTGGGTGAGGTGGCGCACACCTGTAATCCCAGCACTCAGGAGCCTGAGGCAGGAGGATTGTCAGGAGTTCGAGACCAGCCTGAGCTACAAAGTGAGCTCAAGGACAGCCTGAACTGCATAGTGAGACCTTGCCTCAAAAACACAAAGAGAAAAAAAAAGCTGTGGGGGTTCTCCTACCTCAGGTTCCCAAGTGCTGGGATTACAGGTGAGCACAACCACACCTGGCTCTACTTTATTTTTAAAAACAGCAATTACTCCATGTTGTAAAGAGATTTTATTCTGGGACTCTTACTGGGAATACAGAGCAAGAAAAGCTGCTAAGGAAGAATCAGACCAGGGGCAATTTTACTAAAATAACTGCATGTTCTCACATGCAGTTGAGAACAAACTCAAGCATGTGCAAAGTCCAGGCAGAGAGAATCCTTTGAGACTCCAGATCTCTTCACTGGTGCCAGATGTTTTCTGTAAGTGTCTGTCACCTACACTTGAAGGAATCCTAATGGATACAGCCTCCTTCATGTGTTACAAAATATCAGTGATTACCTGCAATTCCAGCACTCGGGAGGCTGAGGCAGGAGAATCATTGTGAGTTCAAGGCCAGCCTGAACTGCATAGTGAAAGCCTGTCTCAAAAAGGAAAGAAAATAAATAAATAAATAAATAAATCTAGGATATAAATAAAACCTAAATCTATAGTGTCTATAAACCAATAAAACACCTAACACCTGACTCAGGCCTGCACCACAAACGTATTTCCAGTTAGCTGGTTCCTCTTCAAAGCCTGGCAAAGAGAAATGAGAAAGATATCATTTACAGAAATAAAATAGTTCTACCTATTATCACATAACACTGACACACAGAATGAATGTTGTGTCCACAGGACTGCTGCTCAAGCAGACCCTGGGCCTTGGGGAGCCTGAAGATCACCCTCCCAGCACCTGGGAGACAGTAGGCTCCCGCAACGTAGGTCAGGAGCGGCCGACCTAGCCTTCAGTGAGGGTTCCGCTGGATCCCGGTGGTTGTGCTCATGCACATGAGCTCCTCTGTATACTGCAGCAGGATTTTATTTATTTAAGGGTGGGGAGAAGAGTTGGTTAATAATAAATTTAAGAGCTAAATTTATGATGTTCCAGTGAATCACTACATAAAAATCATCTCCCTAAGGCCTACGGGCGAAATACAATGGTATCTTTACGTCCAAGCTGAGAAACTGAGGCTGACAGAATAAACTCCCCAAAACTACGGCTAGTGAGAGCCAGAAAGGTTGATGCTGAAGCCTCTCATTGTACCCAGTCTGAAGATTACACGTAGGAAATCCTCATGGTCTAAAGATTTGGTCATCTAAGTCCCTGCAGTTATGCAGTTTCATAGGAAAATCTCATCATAATATAGAAGTTGCATCAGTAACTTTTTTTGAGTACTAGGGAGTGAACTCAGGGCCTTTATAATGAGCTACAGCCTTAGCTTTTTTTTTTTTTTTCTATTTTGAGACAAGATCTCGCTAAGTTACTAAATTACCCAGGCTGGGCTTCAGTTTTTTTATCCTCCTGCCTCAGCCTCCCAGACCCCTGAGATTACAGGTACACACCACCAAGCCAATTTGCACTAGCGATTTGATTGTTCACATACTGCTCTCCACTCAAACCTCCTTCCTCTTGTAGCCCTAGTATCTTTCCCCACTTTCCATGAAAGGACACAGAATCATGTTGTAAGGCTATAGGAGTACAGTGAAATCTAAAGCCAACTGTCAATTTTCCCAGAGATACAAGACGTCAGAACGCCCAGGAATGTAACAGGAGATGCTCAGACAGAGCCCAAAGCCATTGGCAAGTGTGGGAGGGTTTGGCAAAACCAGACAGGCCAATGATTGAGGAGGAGGAAACTGCCAAGGCCAGCGCCTCCCGGCACTTCAACAAGAAACAATTTGAATATCAAATAATTATGAGAGGCTCTTGGGAAAATTAATGGCACATTTGCAAATTATAAAAAAAAAAAAAACCAACCCTTTTTATAACAGAACTGGGAAAATCACACACAATGGAAAAGATAATGTGTTTGAGCTAGTACACAATTTGTTAGAAAAATTAGGATCCTGCCAAATCAACACTTGACTCGTTGTTTCTACAAATTAATGCACAGTTGCATGCACGACAAAAATTTATTGAATGTAAGACAAATTTATGCTATTTGGGGTTTTGTTTTTTTCATTCTTCAAAATAACTTCTCAAACTCTTGTCCCCGTTAATACTACCTGACTCCCATTTTAAACGAATTCATGTAAGGGGTCTTTCTTTCCAGTACAATTATCCTATGCAATGGAAAATAATCAACAGCAGGCAGAGACCTTCTGTCCATCCTTCAGTGTGTGAATTTGGCCCACACAGCAATTTAGGCCGCCAGAAAGTGCCCTTCCTAGACCCACACTACCTCAGTGTAGGTCAACCTCTCACCTCTGTTTTCCTTCATACTGGGTCTTTCTTGTAGCTCTAGATAAAATCACTTCACAGTGGCATCAAAATGTAGCCCACCTTGTTCTGCAGCATCCCCTTTATTGAGGTGGTTAAGTCTATTTCTGAGGTTTTTGTTGCGGGGGGAGTAAGATTTCCTCAGCCTCTTTTGCCTGAAAGAGAATGAACAAGTAGGAGAATAAAAATCAGTGCCCCTTTTGAAGATTTCACTTGGCAAAGCAACACACTGGCATTTTGCTTTTGGGATGCGTGGGTGGGTGTGTTTAAATTTAGAACAGACAAAAAGACTTTGCTGGGAAACTGATATGCTTCCTGCTTCTTGAGTAACAATACCACGAAACCCTAATCTTTTCCTTTGTGTGCTCACGGCAAGAATGTTAAAAAACGATTTTCCTCTTGATTTATGGTCTACTTTGATCATGTCTTGTACGTGCCCCTTTTATTTTACGCTAACACCAGAAATCATTTTGGAAAGAGCAGGCTTCATCTGACTTGACTTGAGCTGGATACGGAAGCATTAAGTCAGGAGAGGGAGCAGAGTCCCGAGGTGCGAGACTTCCTGAGGACCAAGTGCGTGGTCAGCGAGGCTTCTGTGTGTGTTTTTCCGGGTGTTCACCGCCGGGGAAGGTCTCACGGCTCAAACCACTCTCCGCAACCACCCATGACACTCTGCCTGCCAATGACATCCCCAACTTGCAGGCACCGACAGACGCAGACACCTGGCAAGGAAGGGGCCTCTTCTGCACCGGCCGCTCAGCCCCATAAACATAAGCCAGAAAGATTAAACGCGCTGCTTCATCTTAAAGGCTCAGACAGTGCCTGGCGCGTCGCAATAAGCCTGGGGCTCGCGTAGTGCCCCACGCGAGTTTCCAGCACAGAAGGACCGCTGGGGAGACCCTGAACGTGACTGCAGCACTCTCCCCACGAAGCAGACACTGGGACTGTCACATAGCACGGAACCCGAGGCATACCGGCGCCGACGCCACACGGACCAAGCTCCCAGAGGTCCGGGACCGGAAGCCCGCGACCTGCACTTCCGGCAGGAGGGGGTGGGCCGCGGTGCTATTTCCGGCGCGGCGAGTAGTGGTGAGCGCAGCGTCCTGTAGCTTTTACCCTGCACCCGGGGAGTCTTTTTCTCCAAGGGCTGCATAGTCTCCCAAGCCTTAGTACACAGAACTGGGCGTATGTGTGTGACAGGCGGTCTCCCGAGCCCCAGTAAACAGAGTGTGTGTGGGGGGAGGGGGGGTGTTCAGTCATCCTGCCCGCCAGATTCTCGCTTGAAGCCTGTGTGGACCTGCTTGTGCGTCTATTTTAAAGCTCCATGATACTTACTTTGGAGCCCCATGTAATATCCTACACGGTTTGACTCGATCTTTGTTTTCTTTGTCTTTTTAAACCCAATTTAAAGCCGCCATTGAGGAGCGGGACCATGGAAAGCAAACCTTTGGTGATATCCAAACAGAAGACGGAAGTGGTGCGTGGAGTCCTCACGCAGGTGGTCTGCACAGCCTTCAGCAGCCACATCTTGGTGGTGGTGACCCAGTTCGGAAAGATGGGTACCTTGGTCTCCCTGGAGCCCTGCAACATGGCCAATGACATCAGCAAGCCGGTGCTCACCACAAAAGTCCTTCTCGGGCAGGATGAGGTAGAGTGGTTGGGAAGGGACCCCAAGGTGGAGGAGACTTATCTCTCCTGGCAGCAAGTTGTCAGTAGGATGTGGAGCACCTGGTATGCAACACAGCACACACACACACAGCAACAGTGACAGCCTTCTCAGGGACCTTTGTGGGTTGGAGGGCATCTGCCTGCCCTTGGTTATGCTCTTCCCAGCCTGTCAGCATTTTATCCAGCAGATAAGTGCAGGTATTGATTTTGTAATGTGTGGGCTGCCTCCTCAGTTTGACCCTGTTCTGATACATTATGTTAATGACTGGCTGCACGTGCTCCATGAGACTTGACAGCATGTCCCTCTGCTGCTTGTCTTTCATGAGTCCTTCCAGATTAGAAATAGTGGGGAGAGAGGTGAAGAAGGCACCAAGGAAATAAGCTTAATGATGCCTCTGTAGTGGTTTGTTTATACCTAAAGTTCAAGACCCTCATGGAGCTCTGAGTCACTGCTGCATCAGGCTTAATGGTAGTGTGGGAAGCCAGAGTTACTTAAGGAAAGCATCAGGAAAAATCTAGGATTCCTGCATTCACCGTGGTTTCCTCCCTTTCACCAGCCTCTCATCCATGTCTTTGCAAAGAACTTGGTAGCATTTGTTTCTCAAGAAGCTGGAAACAGAGCAGTCCTCCTCGCCATGGCAGTGAAGGACAAGAGCATGGAGGGGCTGAAGGCCTTGAAGGAGGTGATCCGGGTGTGCCAGGTGTGGTGACCTGGAGTCAGCAGCACACACCACTCAGCAGGACCAGCTGGACACTCAGTCCCTTTACAGGGCCTCAGGGACCAGTCCTTGGGCGTAGTCGGAAGGAGGAGCTTTCTCAGACCATTGCCACAAAAAAAAGTTCACGTCTTCAGGCAGACCTTCGATGTTCATGACTGTATCACGGTGGGTGGCAGAAGCAGTGGGGACATTGGGAATGGTTCTCATTGGGCTCTGATCCTTGCATCTACTTGGGAATGGACAGCACGAGTCAGCTGGCATGACTTGTGGCCCTCAGTGGGCAATGTCACTTTTAGGAGGGTTTTTTTTTTTTAATTATTAAAAATAAGTATCGTGTGATACTTCACTATCCTTCTTAATAACACTGAGAAATTCATTCTGGTCACACTGTGAACTCAGTTTAGCATACCTCAGATGAGAGGAAAACTTCATGTTTGGCAAAAATGTCATCCGTGGTTGACAAGTGAGGTGAGACCTAAGAGCGCCTCTGCATACTGTCCTGCCCCTCCCCAGAGCCTCAGTGTTGGCTTCCAGCCAGCTGGTGTTTTCTGCTTTCATACTGAGTGCCAGGAGCCACTGACTGTGTGTGTGTGTGTGTGTGGTGGAGAGAGTCCAGGGGAGGGGATAGTGTGTACAGAGGTCAGGTGTGACAAGAACAGTGAGGGCAGCACTGCAGGTGAGTTGCTATGGCTGGACGAGAAGACCATTGTGAGGGTTGGGTAGTCGTAGGATGATCCTGAGCTCAGTGAGGACCTTGGAGGATTTTGAGTAGGATCAGGTCCACCCTTTATAATAGTTCTAGGAGATATTTAGAACGATTGCTAAGGGCTGGGATTAGGTGTTGGCTTTAGAATGGCACTTATGCCCTAGAGTTGGCCTGTGAGTGGCAGCCTGGACCCTGGTCTCTCCCTCCTGTAGTAAGGCCAGCATTACCAGTGCCACTGCAGTTAGGAGTTCTGAAGCTGGAAGGTGAAATCTTTTTCCCACCTGAGGCTCTGATGGTCCCTGGTGGGAGGGCAGAGGCAGCTGGGGCTGGGTGAGGAGGTGGGGTTGCAGAGAAGCACATGGTGCCCTTCCTGGGATCGAGCTTGCACAGAAACCTCAGGTGACACCTGGGTGTTCATGAAATTAGGAAGGAATGTTAGTATTTGGTTTATCTTTGAACTGGTGGCTCCTGCAGACCTGTGATTTTTCTTGCTCTTAGGAACCCATCTCTAGGCCAGGCAGAAAGAGAATTGAGAAAGTGGGTCTGCTAAAGGTGGCACAGAAGATGATTGTCCCAACTCACCACTTTGCATCAGCTTTTGCAGATAAGTAAAGTGAGGCATGAGGAGAGGCCACAAAGCTACCCCAATAGTGTGAAGAGCTGGGGGCCTGGGGCCCTAATGTTCCCATCACCAGACCTCTCTGTGGTTCTCTGTCCCTGCATCCTTTTAACTACGTCAGAGGAATAACAATTCTCCCAGATGCCAAGATCAGTCTTTCCTCCAGGCTTCTGTCTGGTTCTAGTGCAGGCCCTTTGTTTCAGGGCCTCCTAAGAGCCAGCCCTGACAGTCCTGTGACACCTCCCCTTACTTAAGAGGCAGGTAGTAGAGACAATTGAGAAAAATGAAGGAGTTGCTCAAGAGACGCCAGGGTGTAAGTGCTGACCAGGGCACTAAGTAGTAGTCAGGGCAAGAAGGCAGCTCTGCCCCTATCATTTGTGAGGCCCTGAGGTGGCCTAGCCTGAAGGTGGTGCTAAAGCAGACCTGGAGCTGAACCCAGTTCCCTGGGGCCTCCTCTAAGTTACACTTAACTCAGAGCTGCCCAAAGTGGTGTGCCAGTGTTAACAAACAGGCTTGACTTGTATCACAAAGGTACAGCACTTGTCTCATATGCTCCAGGCCTGAGCTTCATCCCCAGTGCCACAGGAAAAAAAAAAAAAAAAAATCAACAGCAAATGCCTTCAGGAGCTCAGCCAGGGGCCCCAGCACACCCTCTCCCTCCCCCACAATCAGGCTGGTTCCCCAAGGAGCCACACTGCCCTTGCTCCCCGCATGAACAGTTTGCTCCCCACTGCTGGCCCTCGGAGATCTGTAGGTGGAGAGGCCTGTGTGGCACACACCCAGCCATCAGACTACAATTTCCAGGCCTTCACAGCCTAATGCAGCAGCTGTGTGCCAACCTGCACAGGGGCAGGCAGGAAAGGGTCTGTCTTCAAGGCTCTGCCCTTGAACCACCCCTTCCCTCCCATGGTTTTCCCAGTTTTCTACTGAGCTGCACGAGGCCTCCCAGGGCCTCCCTCCCTCCCCGCCTTTCCCAGGGTTCAAGTGTACCTTAAAGGGAGAAAGTTCCGAAAGGGCAGCTGTTCTTGGGGTCAGGCAGTTACCATCTCCTGGAGCTTGACAACCTACCTCCCCCCACAGCACACCAGTTGCTGTGACCCACAGGATGAGACCACACGGAAGAGTGAGCTGGCCCAGACTGCGTGGTTTAGCTCCTGGGAGAGAGAAAAGGGGAGAATGTCCAGCGGGTGGGGTGAACTCAGGCCTGCATGGGTGTGCCAGTGGCTGAAGAGAGGTACTGTCACTGGAGCTTATCGTTTGGCATCATAGCAAGAAAAACAGGACAGGCCCTGCCTGTGGGTGACAGGTGCCCTGGTGGCAAGAGAGGGCTCCTGAAGAAAGATTGAGGTCCAAGACCCTTGAGCCCTGGGGACATTGATGCTTCAGAAAGAAGCCCACGTTTGGTGAGGGCTGTGCTTTGGGGCCCAGAGGTGCACACGGCATGTTGGACCATTCCCACGGGAGCTTAGCGTCTCACACGGGGCCCTTCAGGAGCCCAGGGCAGGCGGTGCTGAGCCCTGAGGCCCATCCTACACAGATGTAAAGGTCTGGGGGGCTGAGGACAGACTGTGTCCTCATACCAAGGCCTAGGAGGAAACACAGGGTAGGACTAGAAGGGAGGCAGTGGGAGAAACAGGAAGAGAGGAGGAGGAAGAGAACTCTCCAGAGAAAGCGTCCCAGCAACGCAGTAGGCCCCGCACAGGAATTCGTGGGCCTCCCTGACCCCGTCTGTCAGCCTTTGGCTCACACCACCTAAGGACAGGGCACGTTGAGACTGTCTCACAGGTGTAACTCAGGGCAGGACAGAGCAGCAATCTCCCCAAGCCCCGCCGGCGTGTGTCCCTGTCCCCGGGGCCTGGAGGACCATGGTTCTCAGCACACAAAAGGCCCAAACACCGGTCACACGTTCCATTGGTCCTGTGAACCGGTAGGCATGTGGCTGTGACCAGAGCTTCGCAGCGATGCTTTTCCCCAACCTCCCTGAAGCTGTTTGGGGATGCAGGGGCCAAGGAAGAGGAAATGGAGCATTGTAGGCAGAAGAAAGGGCTGGAGAGAGACAGGCTGGTCACCAGAACCTCGGCTCATGTGGGGCGCAGGCACCACACCACTGTACACCCAGGGCCAGGGTGTGGCCCTGGTGGCAGTGACCAGTCACACTTGGAACATAGCCACCAGAAAGCCACCTCCATGTCAGGGGCTCTAGGCCCAGACCTGCAGGCAGGAGGAAGAGGCAGGTGGGGGTGTGGCAGGGGTTGAAGGCTGGTCCTGGAACCTGGGCTGGGTGGCCAAGGGTGTGGTCCAGCAGAGGCTGCTTGGGCAGGTAGGGCTGGCTAGGCAGGGCTGGGAGAAGTTTCTGGGCAGAGTAAGGGTGTGTGGGGCCCTGCTGCCCAGCTGCTGTGAGGAGGACAACTGAGGCTGAAGGCTACGCGGCATGGCTCACCCCTCCCAGGCCTGCAGGCTGCAAAGCGTGTCTCCTGTCTGGAAAACCAAGCTGCCAACCTATCAAGGGCCCTGCCAGTGCCGAGAGCCACCAAGGAGGTGAGCTATGCACATGTGGGACTTACCTGGGAGGGACATGGTTTCCAGACTCGGGCCCTGACACTCCAGTGGGGTCGGCGTTCCTGGAGAAAAAACCCACTCCTGAAATTCTAAGTTATGCCTCTCTGCTCCCCATCTTATCTCAAACACAAAGTCTGTGCCCCACCAGCTGCAGGATGCCACCAAAGGACATCCTGGCAGGGCCACACCCAAGGCTGGCAGCTGCTGTGGGAAAAGGCAGGCACGGACAGGTCCCAGCAGGTTCTCCAGGGGCAGGGGTTGGCAGCAGGGAGGACAGACCCACAGTGTGGGGAGTGGTATCCCTCTGTTCCCAGGGTGGCCCACCCTGGGTCTTGGGCTGGTGGCACTGACAGTGAGACAGCCCAGGGGTCGGAAGATGAGGCCACCCACATCCTACCTGAATGCAGGCCCCAGGCCAGTTGGGCAGCTGGAGCTCAGTCCCAGGACCCTGGCTGGCCTGGCAGGAGGACTTTAGACAGAGACGCAATTTGAAGTGGCCTGCAGCCACCTAAGAGCAGCGGGCGAAGGGTAGCCTGTGTCTCCCCTCTGAGTGCCCTGACCTGCGCAGCCATACACGGGATTCACCTTGGATGGGGAGACTGAGGCACGGGTTGGCAAAGGTTCTGCCAGAGGGCCGCTTCCTCCCCTGGTAGGAGTAGCATCCTGGCCACTGGGAGGCAGTGCTGCCTACATGTTTGTGGGAAGGTGTGCTGGGGACTGGACTAGACTGAAGGTGGCAGGAAGTGGGGAGAGGTGGCTTCCTGGTCCCTGGCATAGAGGACAGTCTGTCATCCGTGCCTTCCCTAACCTGCAGGGTTGTGTGCGGGATGGAGTCCCAGCTCATCTACTGCCCCTCTCCAAACCCCATCCGGTTTGTGACTCCTTTGCCTGAGCATCCCGAGCCTAGGGGCCCCCTTCACCACCCTGCTGTGCCCCAGGGGTGGGTGTTCCTTGGCTGAGGGCCATCGCATAGACCAAAACAAGAAGCTCAATTGCAAGTGCCTTTAGCCACTTGTTGGGGCACCAGCTAGGGAGGGCCCCAAGGGGGAGTCATAGGACCCGGTGAGAAAATCAGGGAGTCAGTGCCACAGCCCCTCTGCAGGCCTGAGGCAGGGGCCATTACCTGGGCTGGGTGGTGCTGCTTAGCTTGGGGTACAGAACCTGGGGAATGACTGGGCACCAGAGATGATGATGGAAGGCATAGTTGGCCCCTGTGTGCAGAGAGTCAAGATGGCTAGCTGGGGACAGGTCACACACCAGGGATACTGCCAACAGCCAGGCCCAGGAGCCATGAGCGTTAGGGCCAAAGGCAGGGCTGAGGCAGGAAGGACAAGGTACAGGAGTGTGAGACCGGCTCTGCGGCATCTTGGCTCCACTGGGCAGCTAGGCTTGCTGGAATAGCAGGAATCCAGTCTCCTTGCTGCATAAACAGTGGTCAGAGGTCCTGCTGCCCGGATGTGGGCAGGCAGGTCTGTCCTGCCACAGGCTTGGTCAGCGTCCAGCCCTCTCCTTGGGAAATCAGGCTGGGTCTGCCCAACTCTCTGGAGTTGTGTGGGCCATGACCCTGGCCTCCAGGTGAGAGCTGGTCAGCTGGGCATCCAGTGCCCTCACGCCTGACCTCAGCAGCATGTGGTCTTGTGCTGAGCTCTGGACCCCTAGGATTGCCATATGGTTACAAGCCCAGCCTGATCCCTGGACCAGGCTACGGAGGGCTATTCTAGCCCCCAGCCATGGCAGGGCCTGCATGCCAACCCCATAGTCCCAGCATCCCATCAGAATGCCATCCTCTTTGTTAAAGTCAGATGTCACCGCCTTTGGCTGGAGAAGGGGGCGAGCACCCAGCCAAAACCACCCTCACTTCGGGGCAGTGAGATGAGGTGGCCCCACTGGACTGTGTGGGCTGAAGCGGGTCTGGGGACATATGGTTAGGCGTGGGCCCTGGCTCCAGACCCCAGGCCAACATCGGCTACAGGACAGTGGGGTAGAGCCCTGGCCAGGAGGCCCACAGGGACCCTGGGTCCTGGTCTGGCTCTGCTTCTGCCCAACAGGGGTAAGGGTTGCCTTTTCCCCAGCAGGCAGACACCTGCCTGGTGATCAGCCCCAGTAGAAGTAGACAGAAGTCCAGGAGACACCTAGGCCTCAGAGTTGGGGTTGGCCCTGGGTTCTGGGCCCTCCCCACTTATCCCCCCTTCTCTAAGGGCTGTGCGACCCTTATGAAGGAATTATTACCTCAAGCTTCAGTCTCCTCTGTGAAATAGGTCTGACAGACCCACGCCCTGAAGGGGATTATGAGAAGGGCGGTAGTACCCGAAGAGGCGAGGTCCTGAGGGCTGCAGTCTGTGGCCTGCCCAAGTCTCAGGATGAGCCACCTGCCAGTAGGGGGCACCTGGAAGCTGCGGGTAGGTTGTGTGTGTGTGTGACAGTGGCCTCCTGAGGTGGGAGGCAGGGCTGGACGCTGGACCCTTCCCATCTGTGTGTCCTTCAGTGTGCCTAGGATGGGCACCGGATCCACTGGGAAGATGCCCAGCCAGGCAGAGACAGTGCAGAGATGGGTGCGGTGGGTCCCAGAGGGCCAGGAGGGATTTGTGCTTGGGAAGGTAGGTCACAGATACTGGTGTTTATACGGCACTGTGTCCTCCCTGTAGCCCCAAGAGGCAGGTGTGGCTACCCTGTCTTGCAGGTGGGGACATAGGAGTGCAGGGGCAGGTGCACACCAGGACTGCAGAATGTCTGCCTGGCCTGATACCTGAGCTCCTGCAGATGTGGGGACAAGAGGGAGGCATGTGTTGGTGGGAACAGAGGCTGGGCTGAAACTGCAGGGATGCAGACCGACATTCATCCAGTTCCTGCCCTGCTTGGGCCTTGGACTGAACCCATCTTACAGATGGGAATACAGAGGCCCAGAGGGGCAAAGGGGCTGCCAAAATGTCTCAGCCTGCCACTGGGAGTGTCTGTGTCAGGAGGCCCGAGAAGGTGACCCAGGCAGGAGAAGGAAGATGAGTAGGGGTAGCAGAAGGCCCATCACCACTTCTCAGAGACCCAGCTTATAAAACACCTGTAAGGCCCAGTGCTTAGAGGAAGGGAGATGCAGCCAAGGCCACCTCCGGAGGGCAACCTAGAGACACTGGCTAACAAGAACACTCCAGGCTGGGGCAGAAGCGGCCACCATCAGAGCAACAGGTAGCTGAGACTGACGGGGCTTCCCAGGGGTCATAGACCCACAGGGTGCATGAGCCAGCTCGGCAGCTTCTCACAGTGGAAGGAAAGAGCTCTGGGAGTCCATTGGTCTGAATCCAGGGTCCAAGCCTTCAGCCTCCTTAGAGCCAGGGCTGCTCAGCCATCCTGGGAAGTTCCTCTGACATCTAACCACAGTGCTTCCTGCTGTCTCAGTCATCCCACCATCAGGCTACGCGAAGACCTAAAGCTCATGCTGGGTTTGGGAAACTAAACAGGATGGGCCAAGGCTTCAGTTTCCCCACCGGAGCATGAATGGGTCCAGTGAAGCCCTGTCCCTGTCCCTACATCCGTTTTCACCCTTCAAAGCCCCCAAGCCATTCTCTTGTCTTTTTATTTTATTACTTTTTTTGTATCAGGAATTGAACTCAGGCCCTTGTGCTTGCCAGGCAGGCGCTGTGCTGCTGAGATACATCCCCAATCCTTGTCTTCTCAATTGTTCATGCTGACAGTAACAATTTCAGGGCCAGAAAGTGCTGTCCCGACAGCACTGGTGTTTCTGAAGGGCCCAGAGGCAGGCAGAAGGCTCAGGGTGAGCATCTTTGATACACAGGAGCAGCTCTCATTGGCCTCATCCCTGTCCAGTGGGCCCACAGGCCAGAGGGCCACAACACAGCAGGGTAGCACACGCACAAGATTTCAGATGACACAGTGTGGGGCTAAGGCAGAGCTCTCTGGGGGTGGCACCAAGACCGCAGGACAAGGAGCCAACTGGGCGAGAAGTCAGTGCAGACGTTCCTGGGCAGGGTTGGCTCAGAGAGGGCCCAGAGCCAGTGTGTTGGGGGAGGCGGTTACTGACAGCTGGGGTCACTGGGGGAAATGTGGATAAGTGGGGACCCAGGGGTTGATGACCCCACACCCACAGTGGTTCCAGAAAAGGCTGGACTCAGGATGAGCCTGAGTCCCCACATCCTACCTTGAAAGGAGTCATTTGCTTGGGCCTCAGGGCTGGTCAGGTGGCAGGAGAGACAGAAAGTGTATAGTTTTAACCCCTCACAGAGCAGCCACAGCACTGTGAACAGTGACAGGAACAGGGCCAAAGGACAGGGTGAGGGCCCCAGCCCCTCCCAAGAGCAGGGTAGTGGGATGGGTCAAACCCTGTAGCTCCCATTCCAGACTCAGTGAAGCCCAGTGACCCTGGCTGTCATCCATGGCCCCCTCCCTATAACACAGAAATGTCTCCAGTGTACCCCCTGGGGCTTGGTGCTTTGTTAAAACTCACATAGCACAATCTAGCTGCCCCTTCATAAGTTAACCCAGTGGCAATGAGCACTTCCAGTCACCACGAGTGCCCAACTTTCTCATCACCTCAAAGAAACCCTGTGCCTGGGCCCCCTCCTGCTGCCCTCGTGACCTGGGGCTTCTAGCCCAGCTCCCCACTGCAGCCCGCCAGACCCCTCCCAACCTTCCCTGCCATGGCAGCTGCCCAGGCACCTAGCCCAGGGAGGTGAAGGGCACCTGTAGGCCTTCTGGTTCCTGGGAGCCAGCTGCCACTGAGCAAACAGCCTGAGGGATAGAGTGTCGCAGGGAGGGGACAGGTCTGGCTCCACCCCTCCCAGCCCTCCCCAGGTGGGCCACTGGACAGGTGAGGCCTTGCCATGATACAGCCCTCCTGATAGCAGCTTGCCCCACCCCCAGTGGCCGTCAGTGGGGCCACGTGGCCACTCGAATGACCAGCCCAGCGTCCCCGGAGGCTGGGCCTGCCAAGCCTGGGCCAGGAGCTTCCTGCCTGCAGAGGTAGGCTCTGGGCCCTGTGACCAGCAGCTGGAGTGGGGAGGCAGGCTGTCTAAGGCTGCCAGGCTGGGAATGGATATGTGCCTGACGCCCCTGCAGCTTGTCCAGAGTCTGAGGAGGAGGTGACCTGCCTGAGGAGGAGGTGACCTGCCAAAAGGTGGGGGGGGGCACGGCCAGGGAAGCATAGCCAAGCAGCCCCAGGCACACTCAGCAGGTCCTAGCATGGGGTGGGGGGGATATCACCATGGGTGAGCTTCTTCCCAGTGCCCCCAGGCAGGCGGGATAGAGGGGCCCCATTTCCCAGACCTGGGTAGAAGCAGTCTTTGGCTCCCAAACCACAGACTCCCTGAAAGCCCAGAGCATCAGAGGTGGAATTTATTGTAAACAAGGGGGAAACAAAGAGGCATCCTCAGAATACAGGCAACTGAGGTCTGACCCCTGGGCAGGAAGGAGTCAGGGCCCTTTGCATAGGTGGTGCTCAGGGCTGCCTGAGGCCAAGGGAGGGGTGGGACAGATCCCAATTCTCATGGAAGGGGCAGGTGCACCCACAACCTGGAAGCTGGAGGTACCAGGGACAGTAGCCAGGGGGCGACTTGCCCCTGCCATGCTGAGGAAGAGGCGCTGCAGTAGACACAGCCTGGTGGAGCCTCCCTGTGGTGACCCCTGCCCTGCCCCACCCCTGACAAGCAGGAGCTGTCCCTTGGCCTTCAGTCCTGCCCGCATCCTCCCCCTCTGCAGATGAGTAATGTCTCAGGGCTCCTGGGAACGACCAGAGCACCCCTGGCACCCTCGACCTGGCCACCACCAAGCCACCCAGTGGCCATGCCTGTGGTGCCTGCAGAGCCACAGATGGACTGTGTGGGCAACAACTCCCAGGAAGCCCCCCAGCTCTTCCTCAACACTGCATTGGCCCGGGGTGTCTCTGGCGTCTTCGTGTGGGCTGCTCTGGTGCTCACCTGCCACCAGGTAAGTCCTGCCCCACTCTGAACCTCCCTGGGGAGAGCTCCCCACGGGATACCATGCAACTTAGCCAGTGCCCCACGGGCCTGGAACAATGGCCCTCAGAACCAGACACCAAGGCCTGGTGAGACCAGGATACAGTGCCTGGAACCCTCAGGGTGGCATTAGGCACAGGCACCAGGGAATGGACAGGGTCCTTTCTCCAGGATCTGCCATGTGGAAGCCAGGCCTAAAGAAGGGAGGTCTCTACCAGGCAGAGGGCAGGATATGCCAAGGCATTCCCAGGCATTGCTTTGGCAATGCCTCTCGCCCTGCTTGCTGAGGTCAGCCAGGCAGTCCATTTCACAGACAAGAGCACCAAGGCTTAAGGGGACCAGGATCTCTCCCAGGCTGTGTAGAGGGGAGAAGAAAATCCCTCCTCCCCACAGAGGGGGCACCCAGGGAAGAGTGGCCAGGGCTTGGACTCTGCTCTATAGGAAGCTTCAAGCTAGGAACAGGCAGCAGGGAGCTGAGCGGATGGGAATCAGAAAAGGGGTGGGAACCAAGGGAACAGAGAGCTGCAGCTGGGGACAGAGAGCTGGGGGAGGTGGGGGACAAGGAAGAGGCACAGGGAGCTGGGCCCAGCCTGGCCAGAGGCCATGGGGCCCCTCTAGGCAGGGCTGCTCCTTGGTCTCTACACATAGCCCCGGGCCTGAACCATTAGTGAGGCGAGAAAGACACTCCCAGAACTGTCGGGCTCAGCAGCCAGGAAGGTTTGGGGCAGTGGGGACACCTGACAGAGAGTCAGAGACAGGACCATCCTGAGCATCCTCAGGTGCACAGAGAGGTGCAGAAACACAGACCTAGAAGACAGGACACAAAGGCAGGAGGTGAGATTTGTGCAGGGCTGTCAGGGCTGTCATGGCCTGGAAATGAATTTGGCTGGGTGGGGAGGGGGAACTGGGAGCCACAGAAGGCAGCAGAGAGCACAGAGCCTCCCACCAGCTCACCTGGCCATGGGTGGGGCATGGGTAGGCAAGTGAGCTCAGGGGCAGGGGGCCCTGTGTGTGACACCCACTGGGCGGCACCTGGCTGGTTACCAGAATACAAGGAACGTGTGGTACATTCCCAAGGGTCAGGCAGAGCCAGAGCTGCAGAGGTGCTGTGGAGGCCTCCCCTTCCTGTCAGGATACCAGGGAGAACTTAGGGTTATGCAGCCTGTAACCCTAGGGACCCGCTGTGCGTGTGGCTATGCTGGTGGCCTGGAGGGTGTGAGCCCTGGACAGGACCTGCGGAGATGCCCAGGGCTGTGCTCAGGCCTTGTCCCCTCCTCCAACCCCCTGCCAATGCCAGACCTGCCTGACAGAAGGGTCCTAGACACTTTGCCCTTTTAGAGTCAAATGAACAGAGAGGGACTTGATCCCTCTCCTTGCAGATGGGGACACCAAGGCTGGAGATGAGAGCAGCTTGTCAAGGTCACAGACAAGGCAGTGCCAGCCCCGAGAGGTCTCCTGACTCAGGTCATGCTGTGTCTTCCCATGGCACACAGGGGGGTGTGCACCTGATAAGGAGCTGGCCCTGCCACTCACTGACCTCTCACTCCGAGTCAGGCAGCACACCCTCCATCCACCCTCTGCACAGCCCTTTCCCCTGGGAAGCCACCCCACAGTGTCCCAGACACAGGACCCATGCACCCAGCTCCCCAGCCCTGACCCTGTCATGTCCTTGTGCAAAGTGTGGGAAATCTAGTAAAGTTAAAAGGTAACAACTCTAATCATATTTCCCACAACCCAAGGATGAGACCTTGATGGCCTCTTTCCATTTCCACTCAGTATTCCCAACATTTTGGGATCCTGCCTGGCGTGCCATCCTGCCTTTAGGTGTCACATCCCATGGGAACATTTCCTCACAGGGCTGAGTTTCCGGGCATCATTTTTACAGGCTGTATGATATTCCATTCCTACACACCTTTGTTCCATGGCATAGTCAGCTCAGCCTACTGGCATGGGGGTCCTAACAGTCGTTCCCTACATATCCCTAGGATACACATCCTCATGCACATGTCGTTCCCCTGACTTCTGAGTAGATTTGTTCCTAGGGACAAAGGTCATAAGTCCCCAGATTGAGAGCCAGACTGCACTGCGGAGGATCTGCCTGGTCAGGGACTAAAGTGTGTCTTCTGCCCTTCCCTGTTTCCTGGCACTTAGCAGAGCTCAGGGAATTCCTGGTGAAGGAAGGAGCAAGCAAATGACTGACTCTGTATCCTCTTACCTAAGAGCAGGGCTGGTCTCACTCCTGAGGTAGCAACTTAACACAGTATGCCACACATTTGAAAGCTGCTAAACGAAGGGTTGGGGGTGTAGCTCTGTGATGGGGCACTTGCCCAGCATGTGGGAGGCCCCGGGTTCAATGTTTAGGGCTTTAAAAAATTGCTAAACCAGCCATAGTGGCACATGACTATAATCCCAGCACTCAAGAGATTGAGACAGGAGGGTCACTGTGAGTGTAAGTTTGAGGCCAGCATGGCTACATAGTAAGGTCAAGGCCAGTCTGAACTACATATCAGGACCCTATCTCCAGAAAAAAAAAAAAACTAAAGAAGTAGACTTTGTTTCCTCACCTCAAAATGTGGTATGTGAGACAGTGGGTGTGATAACCATAATCGTCTAGATTTAACCCTTCTGCAATACATGTATCTATTGAAAGAAACACCAGGCTGCACGCTATAAATGTATCAACTTTTTATATGTTTATTAAAAATTTAACCAGGTGTGGTGACAAATAGCTGTAATCCCAGCACTCTGGGAGGCTGAGGCAAGAGGGTTACAAGTTTGAGCCCAGCCTGGGCAACTTAGCAAATAAAATATTAAAAAATAAAAATTTAAATTTAAGAAATAAAATTAAACAGGGCTTCATCTTAGTGCAAAGGCCCTGGGTTCAATCCTCAGTGCCAGAAAGAAAAGAAGAAAAAGAAAGAAAGAAAGAGAGAGAGAGAAGGACGGAGGGAGGGAAGAAGGATAAGATTGTATTAGAAATATATATTCAGTACATACTTATATGTTAACTATGTATTTATCTTGTATGATATATGACTGCAATAGAACAGCATTTACTTTCTCTTTATAATAAGCACACTGGCTGCAAAAGACTAGGAAATATAGGGGACATGGGGTGGCTCTATCTGCCCTGCTTCCTTGCTGGGTGCATGCAAGGCAACAGGGTGGCTGGCGGGCAGCAGCTCCACATGCCCTCTCTCCTGCATCTGCCAGATCTACCTGCACCTGCGTTCCTACACCGTGCCCTGTGAGCAGCGCTACATCGTCCGCCTGCTGCTCATTGTGCCCATCTACGCCTTTGACTCCTGGCTCAGCCTCCTCCTCCTTGGTGGCCACCAGTACTACATCTATTTCGACTCTGTGCGTGACTGCTACGAAGGTGACATGCAGGGCCAAGTCTAGGGGGCTGCGTGGTGGACAAGTGAGACCAAAGGGGGCCAGGAGGCCTGGAGTCTGACACTCCAGACCTCAGGGGATGCATGCTGGCAAGGGGTGCCCACTGCAGCTGTGACCGGGCCACAGGTCCACGGGCATGGCCCCTCTACCCTCGGGGCCTGTGGACTTTGTGTAGGCCTGGCAGGAACCTGGTGTAGGATGGTCCCATGGGCCATGGGCTCACAGCTGCCCCTGTCACCCTGCAGCCTTCGCCATTTACAGTTTCCTGAGCCTTTGCTTCCAGTACCTGGGGGGTGAGAGTGCCATCATGGCTGAGATCCGGGGCAAGCCCATCAAGTAAGCCTCTCCGCTGTTATCCACCAGTGCCCTGGGCTGGGCTGGGACAGTTCAGGGCTGGGAACTGTCCTCCCCGCCCATCTCAGGGTCTCCCTCCCCACAGGTCCAGCTGCTTCTACAGCACCTGCTGCCTCCGGAGCATGTCCTACTCCATTGGCTTCCTGCGCTTCTGCAAGCAGGTGGGTGGCTTCACCCCTCCCTCCACCTGCCAGGCAACACCAGGCTATCCCTGCTACTGGGTGTGCAGGGCTGGCTCATTGCACTGCTCGCCCTCACCCCCTGTCCCCAGGCCACCCTGCAGTTCTGTATTGTGAAGCCCATCATGGCCTTGACGACCATCATCCTCCAGGCGTTTGGCAAATACCATGATGGAGACTTCAAGTAAGTGAGGGGAGTGTGAGTGGGCACTGGCAGCACAGAGCACGGGGGGCAGACGAGACTCTGAGCTGGCCTCAGCACAGTCTTCATGCTAAGGAAAGCAGAGCTGCACCCTGGGGACCTAAGGAGGATGGTAGATTCAGGGCCCAGGGAGCCCATTGCTCCACCCAGCAGGCAGGGCAGGATTGGGGAAGAAGCCTGCTCAGGGCACACTCAGAGGCACACGTGCATGCACACATACACATGTATACATCTCACATTCCTACCTTCAGACACACACACACATGCATGAATCATACATGTGTAACCATACACACACACACACACACACACACACACTCACACACACACACACACACTCATTCACTGGTGTCCATAACACAGGGACCCCTTCCTTTAGGCTGTGGCTGGTAGATGAGATTGTGGAGGTGGTTTTTTGAAGGGCAGTGAGGTCCTTCCTGCCAGCAGAGGGAGGCCTAAACACACACACTCAGGAATCCCCAAAGACCCCACATCCCTGGAGTGGGGAGCTGTTACAGCACTGCCTGGGCCCCCTCTGACAGCAGCTCTCCGGCCCAGTGTCCACAGCGGCTACCTGTATGTGACCCTGGTCTACAACACCTCAGTCAGCCTGGCCCTCTACGCGCTGTTCCTCTTCTACTTTGCCACCAGGGACCTCCTGCAGCCCTTTGAACCGGTCCTGAAGTTCCTCACCATCAAGGCAGTCATCTTCCTCTCCTTCTGGCAGGGTGGGTGGCCAGGAGCAGTGCTGAGGCCAGGCCTTCCTCCCACAGTCTGGTTCCAATCACACCTGCACCCCAGTCCTGTATGCCCTTAGTTTCCCCAGTGCGCCAGAAGCAAAGATGTGGTGGGGTCCATCAGCAAGGGGAACCACGCGGGTGGCACAGTGAGACCACTCTGTGGCTTCCTGAACCCTGCCCTGCCAGGCCCCACACAGGCTATGGGTATTCACTGCCACCTCTGCAGACCATAGAGCTGCAGGTGGGCCCCAGATCCAGGGCTGGACATGGCAGGCTGGTGACATCTGACTTTGGAGGTGCGTGGTCCCTGTGAACCTCAGCCCCTCCTCCAAGAGAGGAAGGCCACATGGCCAGTATGTCCTAGGCCAGCCTCTGTGGGAGCCTTGCGTGGGACCAGCTGGGGCCCAAGCCTCCCACCTGGGCCCAGAGCCTGATGGGCAGCTGCTATTCCCAGGACTGCTGCTGGCCATCCTGGAGAGGTGTGGGGTCATCCCTGAGGTCCAGGCCATCGATGGCACCAGGGTAGGGGCTGGCACACTGGCTGCCGGCTACCAGAACTTCCTCATCTGCATCGAGATGCTTTTTGCCTCTGTAGCCCTGCGCTATGCATTCACCTGCCAGGTGTATGCAGAGAAGAAGGACAACTCCCCAGGTAAGCCAGGCCTGTCAGCCAGGGTGCCTTGACATCAAGCTGGGGATGCACAGGGCTGGACAGGGGAACTTTCCCAGGCATCTGAGGGGGTGAGGCCTGAAGGAGATGGGGTTGGACAGGGACCACAACCCCAGGGGCCCTCAGCGATCAGGGTGGGAGCTAGCATCCCTACTGATGGCCATTTGGACCACAGTGGCTAGTGGCTACCAAGGTGCCTGACTCCCACTGGTCAGGACATGTGGCCAAGGATATGATAGCCCCACCCCAGCCCAGCTCACACCATCCTCCTTGGAAACTACAGCGAGATGAGCCACTGGGCCAAGGCTGAGGGGGAGGAGCCAACTTAGCTCAGAGTCCTGGGGTTGCTGTCTGCCAGCCAAGGCCAGGATCTGGACATGTTGGAGCCCAGCCTGGGTGGCCTCGGATGGCAGGGAGCAGGGTTAAGAGCTGGGTCCCGGGTCTGGGTCCATGACAGGGGATGCTGGGGCACAAGCACTCCTGGCCCCAGCCCACGTGCTGCCTGCCCCCAGGCCCCCCAGCACCCATGCAGAGCATCTCCAGTGGCCTCAAGGAGACCATCAGCCCCCAGGACATCGTCCAGGATGCCATCCACAACTTCTCTCCTGCCTACCAGCAGTACATGCAGCAGGCCACACATGAGGCTCCAGTGCCTGGCCAAGGTGGGCACTCTTCACCCAGTACCCACCCTGGTATGGCCTGTGGCCCTGGTGGAGACCGGAGGAGCCGGAATGTGGAGAAGCGCATGCTGATCCCCTCAGAGGACCTGTAGGGACCTGGGCTGCCCAAGCCCCTGGGATGAACAGGGGCTTCCCACCAACACTCTCGCCAAACGCCTCTGGAGAGCCCTACTCTCCTGTGTCCTGCCCCAAGTTGGGTGCTCAGTGGGCGCCCTGACCCAGGAAAGGTACCTGGGCACATCAGACAAGGCTGAGAATGCACTGGGTGATTGGCCATCAGCCGCAATAGGCCACTGAGGGAGAGGTGCTTATGTGGGCCCAGGGAACTTGAGAGTTGACTGCTCCTTGGAAGGGACAGGCAGAGAGGCACGGTCAGGCTGTGCAGCTACAGGGAGAGACACTGGGGAAGAGCTGGGCAGCCTGACCTGGGACAGCAGAAGAATCACAAGTGCTGAGGGCTGGGAGCCTCAGGTGGGGCCTGGTAGGGGTCACCTTGGGCATACGGCACGTCCACAGGTGCAGCCCACCACACAGAGCCTTGGGGCAGCAGGCGAGGCTGGCTGGTGACCTGCTGCTCCCCATGGAACCACCTTATTTATAAACACCTTGGACTTTCTAATGGCGTATGGGCCTTCTGTTCCTGCAGGGCTGGTACCCCAGCAATGGAGCACAGGAGGCCCACTACTCTGGGGTCCTCCTTGCCCAGGCAGCTGCCCATGGTGTGGCTCAAAGCACTGTAAGGCAAAGAGCGTGGACTTTGAGATCAGGAGCCAGGCAATATGCCACCCTAGGGAGCCAGAGTGGACACCACCCTCCCAGACAAGCCTCCTATGGGTCCCGCCCTTCTATGAATGGATGAGGTCCCAGGGAACAGCCTCCAGGGCCTGGCCTCAGAAGAGTCACAGGCCTGCCTTCTTCCCTCCCACCTCTTACTCCATGTGCCCGAAGAGCCTCCCGCAGGCTAGATGGCCTTGGCTCTCAGAAAGCAGAGGCAGCTGGGCTGGGATTGAAGGAGTTGCCTCTGGGCCCTGGCACGAGTGGTGTCTCCCCACAGGGCATCCCAGGCATAGGGGTGAGTCTGGGTCCCACAGCAAGGCAGGAAGGGCCTGGGAGTTTGCAGGCAGGGGACGGAGAGCCAGGCATGAGGACATAAGTAGGCACAGCAGACAGAAAGTCCTGGCAGGCACCTCCCAGGGATGGCAGCTCCCATCCACTGCCCAGGTGCCAGCTTCTATGGGCCAGGTCACCAGGGGAAG
>PVLD010003605.1:47959-139702 GCA_004027595.1 Dinomys branickii
CCCACCACTGCCATCTTATCATGCTCTCTGCATCCGGCAGGCCCAAGAGGCATTGCACAGGCTTGGGGCGGGGGGGGGGGGGGGTGAGGTGTGCTCCCCAGAGACCTGAAAAAGGCTCCACACCTGGCTCTGTGTATGCCTAAGGGATAGCCTGAGGTGCCCACAGCCCTGTGCGGGATGGCAGCTGCTCAGGGGCCCCTCCTGGGAACCTGACACCACGTGAGCTTCAGACAGAGCCGTTTACTAGACCTGACAGCATCCAGACTTCCACTCAGAAGCACACACGTATGTGAGGAACCAATAGACAATGAATCCTAATGAAGCAACCTGGGGCAGGTGAATGAGGCCAGAGAGGCCCAGCAAGTTGCCCGAAGTCACAGAGCTGGCAGAGGCTGACTCTACCTGCCACCAGCTCTTCTGCAGACACCTGCACAGGCCCTGCTAATAGGACAGTGAAGCTGTGTGGGGTCTCACCACCTGCTGGAGGAAAAGACACAGCCAGAGTGACCCAAACAACGCGTCCAGGCTGAGCTCTGCCAGCCTCCTGGCAGGAAATGTGGATGCCCCAAAGAGAGGACAAAGAGCAGTGTCTCAGTCTCATCATAACTGATGAAAAAGTGGACAGCCCACCCACTGGCTGCAGGAGGGGGCTACTCAGCAGGCAGGAGCTTGTTGCAGCCCCTACATTTCCATCTGAGATGGCCCAGGTGGGAAACCCCAGAGGGCAGGCACCCCACAGGCCGTCCTGGGTCCACTTTACAACTTCCTGGTCTGCCTATAGCCTCCAAGAACTAAGCCTGGGATTCCAAGCCCCACAGCTCACCACCAAGGGTGGGGCCACAGGCTCTGGAATCAGTCACAGGGGTATCTGGCCTACGAGGACTCTGCAGCCCCTACTGTTCCAGGGGCCATCACATGTACCCTGCCCTGCTCAGTTTGGGTTGGAGGACCCGCAAGGGGCGGACCCCACTGCAAACCCAACCCTCCTCCAAACACTGCTCTGCCTGCCCCTGTGAGGCTAGTGGGGTGGGGGCTGCTCACCACGGGAAGGCAGGTCAGAGACAAAATCCAGCCAGGTCGGCCCACCTTTCCCAGCCCTGGTCAGACCCCCAGCTTTCCAGAGCATTTTTAGACCACTGTGGGAGGTCTTCATCTTCTGCCCCGGACGCCATCCTGCTCTCGTGCCTTGGAGGCTCATTTTGAAGCCCACCCTACAGGAAAGGGGGCGCTTCAGCTCCCAGCTGTAATGCAGAGGCTGCTTCTGCTATGGGAGGCCTCTGGCAGGGCAGGCTGGGAAGCTTAGGAACCTACCGGCAACCTAGCTGAGCCACAGCAGAGGTGGATGGTGCCACCTCCATGCTGTCCCGGCTTGAGATCCCAACCTGACTCCCCAGCAGGGGGCTATGGTGGGGATGAGCAGCAAGGCTGGGAGAGGGCGTGGGCCTACACAGCCCACACCAGTCCAGGATGCCAGCTTCTTGGCTCTAAGAGTCAGGCCTGCACCACAAGAACGTGAAACCAGAAGATTCTTTATTGCAAAGGTACAAAAGCAGTCACAGCAGCGACATGTACAGCAATAAATTAGGTGAGTGGCCATGAGACAGGGTCAGGGTGGGCAGACGAAGGTCCACAGCATATATCTCTTCTCAATAATTTATATTGGGGAAAAAGTAGCACAAAAATAAATATTGAAATGAACTGTGAGTAGCAGGTGGCCAGGACAGACCAGACCATGCAGTAAAAGCGTGTGTTCCAGCTGCCCTGGCAGGCAGAGTCCTACCTTCTTTGGGAAGTTTGAGGTGCCAGACAGAAAACAAACCCATAAAACAGAGGTCCTTGTCTTTTTAAAAATAATAAAAAAATCCATATATTAAATCGTGACAGTGAAATTTCAAGGGTCTGAAAAGCAGATGCCACTTCCTTCTCAGGCCTGGACCAAGGCTCTGGGCAGCAACGGTAGCTCCGTCCACCCTAGAACCAAGGGCAGGGCACCTCCCATGCCCCAAGCCAAGCACCATAGGCCAGCAATGGGCAGCAACCCATGGCCAGCGGTCACCTCCCTGCTGCGTCCTATGAGATGGGGACACGGACTCCAAGATTGGACAGAACTTGTATTGCTATGGCCTGCCCTAAGGGGCCACACACAGCACTTGCAGGGTCAGGCCTTGTCCAGAGCCCAGCATGCCTGGTACCACCTGCAGGCAGGAAGACCAAGGAGAGGCAGCGGGCATCCTCTGTCCATGGCAAGCAGCAGAACCCAGGACGGAGGGCAATTCGTCCCACCCCACCCACCATCCCCTGCAGTTCTGCACTAACAAAGATCTACAGTATCAAACTGGCAAGGAAAAATTGTTATGAAAATTCTGTAAGATAAAATGTGTATATAATTATATATAGTCTTCTCTTTCTTTAAATATTTCCCCATGGTCCTTACTGATATCCAATATGGATTACCTACCATGACTATGTTAACAACAGCTTTTAAGTGCCCACTGGGGCCTTTGCTCTTTGTGGATCGCATGTGCCTTGGGCTACAGCCCAGCCAGCCCCGAGCAACCCAGGGCCAGGAGGATGACCAGCTGCTGTACCCTGGTGCTGCCACAGACTCCCAGACACTTCCATCCACTCCTAACAGTAGACACACAACCAGGCCACAGCCCTTGGGGCTGTCTGTCCTTTGGGGCTATCCACTGCCCTCCTCCCAATGTGGCCAACACCCTGCAAGTGAACTTGGTGGTTTGCTGGGGGTCTCACTATATAGGTGGAGGGTAAGTCATAAGAGAACCAGAAGTCCCTGCACTACCCCTGCTTATCACACATGAGGGCTTCTGGTGGCAAGACGTAAGGGCTAGCATCCCACCAGCTCACAATGGTGGCCTTGCTGAGGCCCGTCCCAGAGGGTCCCTGTGGTGATGCTCAGGAGAAGGAAGCCAGGATTCCAAGAGCATCAGCAGCTTAGAGTTTTATAGACCAAGGGCAGGAGGTGCCAACGACAGTTAAGCACCACACCCACAGCCTAACTGGGCTGGACCCAATAAGCCTGTCTCAGCTAGGGTCCTCTGACCTCCATGCAGCACTGCCCAGGTCCTCCTCCACATCCCAGGACCTGGGTCCCCTTCCCTGGCTCCTGCCCAATCCTCCCCACCTGACCACTCTGCTTCCTCTTGCAATGGAAACTACGGTGACCCCTGGCCTGTGCCACAAAATATCCTCCACTGCCAACTCAATGGCCACCAACCTCATCCCAACCACGGCAGCACTTCCCTGCAGTCCCCCCCAAATCCCCCTTCTCACGCACACTCAGCACAGCTGGTGAGCAGTTGCTCCAGGAAGACCAAGCCTGCTCCCTCCTGACTGGTGGGAGACTCCTGCCCCCATCTCCATCTGAGGGTCAGATCCTGCACCTCCCTGGTTGACCTCCTTGGGTCACAAAACACAGGGACATTCCGTAACGTGTGCACTACTCTCTGATACTACTTGACAGGCCCTTCCCACCTGCCTCAGCTATTCCACCAAGGCTAGTGCTATGGCCATGGGTGCTGTGATGTCAGGAACACACACGCACGCACGCACGCACTAGCACCCTCAGGCAGCCCCTCCAAGGCTAGTGCTATGGCCATGGGTGCTGTGATGTCAGGAACGAACACACACACACACACGCACGCACGCACGCACGCACGCACGCACGCACACACTAGCACCCTCAGGCAGCCCCTCCCAAGTCAGCCTCACAGGGCCCAGGCATGAATGTAAGAACTAAAGCAGGTCGCAGTGCATTTCCATGGGGACAACTGGAAGATCAGAGCTGTCAACAGGCCCCCGCCCCTCAGGGTGGCCAGAGCTTGATGGGAGCTGGCTGGTAGAATGGGGGCCAACAGAGTGCTCACAGAGGCATGGAAGATGAGCTCCCCCCCCCACAGCCACAGCGCCTTGGGGCTCTAACAACTCTTACAAACAGACACGTCTAGGGAGAAGGGGTGGCGTGAGTGTGCATGTAGGTGAGTGTGCATGACTGTGCATGTGGGTGGTGGGTGGCTCTGGCTCACAAGAGCCTACTCTCCATCCTGGGCCGGCCACCAGTCCTGCTGTCCCTGCCTTTGGCCCCAAGGGGTCTGCAGTGCAGATGTTCAGTTTGTGCTGGGGATGCAGGGGCAGGCGTGGGGGACACGGCCCCGGCAGGCACTAGGATGCAGCCGAGAAGGGCACAGAAGTAGAGATGTCAGCAGACTTGACGATGGTGATGACACTGGTAGTGGCCACCTTGGTGGGTGCGATGGGTCCTCGGGCCACGGTGCGGGCAAAAGTCTGCAGGGCCTCATACTTGGCCCGTAGGGCGTCGAGCTCCAGCCGCATGCTGCTGTTCTCACGGGCTAGCTTCTCCACCTCCTGCTGCAGCTCCACCCGCTGCCGCTCCAGCTCCTCCTTTTGGGTCACCCGCTTGATGCGGCAGCTGGCCGCGTAGCCGCGGTTCTTGAGTGTGCGCCGCCGTTGCTTCAGGCGTGTCACCTCCTCCTTGGTGAGCCCCCTTAGGTGCTGGTTCAGCTCCCGCACTGACATGGACACCAGCTCATCATCGCTGAGCACGGGGGCGTTCTCACCCGCCTCCTTCTTAACCTGTGGGGCCGCAGAAAGAGTCAGTACCAGGAGGACCTAGCGCCCAGTGGAGTCTCATCTTCTGCACAGGCAGCAGTGTGACACCACAAGGCTATACTAGCAGCCCACTGGCCTCACTGCTGTCACTGTGGCCCTCTTTGAACAGGGAGGACCGGCAGCTGCTCCCCGCAGCGGGCCAGTGGTGATGGGACCACCTCCCATCACTGCCAGCCCTCAAGCTCCAGGAGGACGCACCTCCATGAAGTATCCTGGCCATGTATGCGTGCACGCGCTGCGGGTAAGCACAGGCAGGAGCTTAGCCAGCCTTTCCTGCCACCCAGTCATCAGAGCAAAACGGGGGTCTGGCCAGCAGGGTTACCTCAGGGGGAGCGACCCCAGAGGTGCAAGGCCCATACACATGTGGAGCTCTGCACACAGCTCCCAGCAGATCTGAGATAAGAGACCTGGACCCAAGAGCAGCCCTGGTCAAGAAAGCTGAGTGGACCTTGTGGTCAGCAGGAGCCAGGCACTCACCAAGGCCACTCAGCCACACCTGGCGCTAGAGGATGAGTTCAGGCAGAAGCAGACCCTGTGAACACAGCCCCGACTGTCCCTCCACCTGGGCCAGCTCCCTGCACACCAAGAATTTGTCACCCACCTCCCCAGCCAAGGACTTCTTTCCAGTGATGTTCCTATCTGCTCCTGGGGATAGGCCTTCTGCATGCCCCAGAAACAGCCCTGGGAAGGAGGAACTTTGGGACCTGTGTAGGGTGGGGCCCCGCTTGCAGCCCCTGCCCAATTTACCTTTAATGCCTTATTCGGTTTGGGATTCGTCGTCATAACCTGGGCACAGTCACCAGGGCAAAGCCACTTAGAAATCGTACCTGGAGAGACACAGAAGGAGCACAGGAAGTTGGGTTAGGCCTGGCACTCAGGAGCAAGGTGCTCAGGGAACCCAGGTCTGCCTTCCTGCAGCCAGGCAGGCACGGTATCCTAAAGACAGCCTTAGGAGCTCTCTGGGGCTCAGGCAAGACCCAGCTACCAGCATCAGCCCAAAGAGAAGCCAGGACCCCTCTTGTCCCCGGGCCTGTCAGCACATGCTGTCCCTTGATGACTACCCTCATCCAGCATGTATTGGGAGCCACCAGTGCTGTGAGGTGACCACTGGGCAGTGCCAAGTGTTGCATATGGTTTGACTCCCCTCCTGAACTCAGAAAAGACATCTGCACCACGAGGACAAAGTGCTGTGTCCTAAACCAGAGACCAACCTCAAAGCCTCTTCCAAGAAGAGCCATATCTAGCCCCAAAGACACATGGCTGGCTGGCCACCGGCTAGTATCCCTGCTGGGCAAGCCTTGCAACCGAACCTGGCTCCCTGCGGAGAGAAAGGGTCCTGTCAAGGGGTCCCTGCCATTGCCAAGTCTCACTCCCAAGACAAACAGGGCAGTTTACCTGCCACCCCTTCCCAGGCCCACCCTCCTCACAGGTACCAGGGACACGTACCAAGAAGAAGGGCACTGCAGCTATGACATTACCACCCCAACCTTGTGGCCCCGAGGGTGGGCAGAAGCTCTTAGAGGGCAGCAGGTTCAGAGGCTGCAATCGGGGATAACAGGAACTAAAGCTGCCTCCTGGGCTCCTCAACTCTCTGGCGGCAGGAGTTGGCGGGAGTTGTCGCCGCCTCCTGCCAGCCCCCTGGCCCGCCCTTCTCATTCTCCAGTCTGCATTGTGTCACACATTCTAATCATTCATGAAAAACCCAGCCAAAGCATCCCAGACATGATTCCTCTCTGATAGTTGCCATGGTGACCCTGGGAAGCAGCCAACCCCTGATGGTTGTCATGGAAATGGAGAAGCCCCAAAAAAACTGCAATCATGATGACTCCAGGTCAGGCCTGTGCAGAAACACCATGAAGTTGTCAGACAGTAAACAAACTCATCCCAGACAACAGGGCCGGGGGTCGGGGTGGAAATCGTGGACTGGCCTCACCCCTGCCCCAACATTCCAAACCCAGACCCACTGAGTTGGGCAGAAGCAGCACTGGAGAAGTACACAAAAGGGTACAGAGGAGATAAACTGGGCAGCCAGAAATTGGGCCTGGCCCCTCCCCATTAGGCCTTGCCTCTGTTGTGGTCTCATCTCTACACCCCCCACCCTCTACCACCAGAAGGCTGCCAACTTGAGACAGGATCTAGGCTCCAGGCTTTGGGCACCTGGTACCCTGGTGACAACCGGCCTGAGGCCTGAGGCCTGAGGCCAGCCTGAGGGAGCTGCAAATGTCCTTGCTCTGTGACAGGGAGAGACAAAGTGAGCATCCTTACAGGTCACACCTGGGCTCAAATGGGACAGATGAGAAGCAGCTGAGTGACCCCACTGGGAGGTGAGCCCTGCTTCTGTGACAAAACATGACTCCATCTCATTGCTGGCATACAGTGAAAATGGAGAAGCCACAGCTCCCATCACCCTGTGAGGGACTGCAGGCGCCAGGGGCCTGGGAGCGCCCTGAGAAACTTTCCCGTGCCCAGGGAGGAGGGGCGGGCATCTCTTCCAGCTCGGCCAGCGTCAGTGACATAGCTATGTGGTGAGTCACTGGCTGTTTACAGAGCCTGCTCACATTCCCACACAGGACGCCCCTCCCACCCCTCACGAGCTCCCTGGGGGCCCTGGAGCCAGCGGAAAAGGAAGGTGGCGGGAAGGGGCCTCTGGTTAGGCCTTTGGGAGATAGGGGACTGCTGAGGCCAGCCCAGAGCTCAGTGCAGGGTAAGGAGACGCCTCTATGACAAGTGTCAGGACACGGAGGTGGCCAGATACAACCAGATACACATAGGCCAAGGGCTCAGGCCCCAGGGAACCCTTCAAGGGTCGGCTGGGGTACCAGGGTGGCAAGATGGGCCCCTCCCCTGGCTTAGACCCCACTGTCTGCTGGCTCTGAGCCCACCACATCCACCTTGCATGGCTTCTGGGGCTCCAAGAGCACTGAGAGAAAAGTATCCCACAGGGTCCCTCCTAGGGCCCAGGCAAATGCCACAGTGGGACCTGAGCACAGGGCACTTTCTGCATCCTCGGCCATCTTAAGGATGACACTTGATGACCATGTGGCTGTGGACACACTGCCTTCCTCATAGCCTACTCTGCTGTGGTCAAACTTGGAGATGAGTGTGCCTCAGGAGCCAGGGTCCCCAGAGGAATAAGGGGTGGAAGCAAAGAGTCCAGAGATATCCCATCCCAGCTCCCAGCTCCCAGCCCTCGAAAGCTCCGGGATGGGCCTAACAGGTAAGCCAAGAAAGAAGCCCAAAGCAGGGCTCCCGGCCCATACCCCATTCCCCCCCAGCTCCCAGGGCTGGGTCCTGGATGTCCTTCCACCATTGTGTCACACAGCCCAGGCCTGATTCTTCAGGCAAAGAACCCCACTTGGCAAGGGAACCCTGGACCCTCTGTAGGACAACCTGGCCACCATCTGCTCCGCCAACTTCTTGGCAGCCGGCCTACCTGGAAGGTGAGGCCTGGGTGGGCTGCAGGTTTGTCCTGCCCTTCCTGGCATGCACTTTTCATGAACTGAGTATGTGGGTAGGACAGGGCTGGTACTCACCCATGCCCAAAACATACAAAGTACATCCATGCAGTTCAGGATTAAAGTGGCTTTAAAACATCAAAGGCAGGAAGAACAACTGGTGCCCTTCAGAAAGAAGATCAGAGGGGAGGATTTGCAGCTTTGTGTTTTGTGTTACTGTGGATCAAACCTACAGCCTCACGCATGCTAGGCAAGTGCTCTATCACTGAGGCACCCTAGTCCCAAGGAAAATTTTCTATGTGGGAAAAATAGTGACACAAGATTTGAAAATACTCTGAAGCCAGGTATGGTGGGACACACCTGTAATCCCAGCTGAGGCAAGAGGAGTGCTGCAAGTTCAAGGTCAAGGTGGGCTACAGAGCAAGACCCTGTCTCAGAAAACCAAATAAATAGCTCTAAAAGAGCTCTGTAAGGTATTAACCCTCATGCAGTCTCAAGACCACAGGAAAACCCAGAGAGACTCCTCGCTGAGCCTTTGGTTGGAGATGGCAGAAGCAGGAGGTCCTGCCAGGCAAGAGGGCACTGGAAGCCCTTAGCCACAGGAAGCCTCATGGAGGTTGGCTTCCCTCCCACCCAGGCCCCAGGTGGGCATCCAGGCTCAGTATCTGGCCAGTACAGCAAAAAATCTCTTCAGCAATTTCTGGTGAGAGCACTGTGAACCTTCTAACATCCACTAGCCAATACTATGCAGATCTGAAACTCCTGAGCTCCTCAGAATTTTGGAGGAGTTACCAGAGATCTTAAGTGCTCAAGGACCAGCCTGGGATCCTGGAGCTCAGAGTTTTTGCTGCATGTACCACTCCCTGATCTAAAGGGTCACTGCCCACCACTGATCCCTTGGGTTCCCAGATAGCTCCTTCCTCACACAGTACCTTTCAGGTGACTGATGCCCCAACAGAAAAGGTCAGGGTTTCAAACCAGAGCCAGAAATGTCATTGTAAGGTTCATCTATGCAGGTCAGCACGTCTATCACAACCTCTCTTAAAGCGAAGGCCAGCCAGCAGCTCAGAGGTGCTAACTCCATGTAACTGCAGAGTGGAAATAGTGAGCCCCTCTGTTCTAGGACAGATCAAGGCAGAAGGCCTGAGCCCCACAAAAAACAGAGCAGCACCTTACAGAATCCTGAGCCTGGAATCCTGAGCCTGGGCATCCTTGAGAGCGGGACAGGTAACCCAGCTCAGCGGCCCAGAAATGGCCTTTTCAGGAAATAAGAGAGGCAGAGACAGCTGCCTCCCACCATGAGGATCAGTTTTTGCTTTTCAACTTCCCATGTGGCTACTCCACTCAGGAGCTGGTAGCCTACACAGAAGCACCCAAAGCAGAGTACCCTTCCCAGGGGCCACAGGGCAGGTGACACTATGCTGGTACCCAGTGGTACCTGTCATGTAAACAGGTATTGACTAACTGGAACCCCCGCTGGCCCCACACTCTGCCCACTGAGGACCAAGAAGCTTCCCCTTGCCTCCCACCCAGGACACAGCCTCCCTGGTGAGCAGCACCAGCTTGCATCCCTCCCACCCCCCCTGCCCACATCAGCCTGCAGCAAGGCCCTGGCTGGCTGCCTTCCGGCAAGCCACGACTGTCTGCCCAACTTGGAGGACGTCTGGTCACCTTGCATTTGCAGTCTGAGGCAGCTGTGTCATCCCAGCTACATCCAGAGGTGACTCAGGCAGTGGCTGCCATGCCAATAACGGCTGCATGGCATCCCTCCTCCAGCAGCCTCCACCCTCATGCCCCTACCCCCAGGTCTCCCATCCCTGGCTCACTGAAGGGTCCCAGGCTGTCAGCTCCCCTTCAGAATTCTGTTCTGTTCTCATGTCCTGGGGCTCCAGCCAGCTCCCACCCTCTTCATCTAGCTGGACATATCCCCTGGGAAAACTCATGGACCAGACCTGCCTATTCCCCCACCACTTTTTCCTCTGTATCTCCAGCTTGGATGGTGACAGCCACCCCTCATGGTGTCACTCTGGTGCAACTGGCCCTCAGCCCTGCATCTCTCTTCCTCCTCTGTGCCATGGCCCAGGTTTGATGACCTTGTCCCCCCAGTTTTCCTGCCCAGTTGGCAGGCCAGCCCCCACTCAGGCCCTAGCTTCTGTCTGGGACTCAGCGTTGGTTTAACAGGACCCCAGCTTTGATCTTAGTGCCTCACATGCAGCTCCCACTGACTGAGGCAGTCCCAGGCCCCTCCTGCGCCCCGCCCCCACAGCCCTGTCACCATTTCAGTCCTCCTCCAGTGCACCCTTCTGCACTGGGCACATGGTCCCCAACATCCTCCAACCCGGGCTTCTTTCAGAAAGCCCTCCCCAGTGTCCTCTTTGGGGTAGTCCATTACCCTGAACCAAGTCTAGCTCTAGAACTTTCTGTTGACAAGTTGGCTTCCCCACTGCACGGCTGAACTCCAAAGCAAGGGAGGAACATGCTACCTGCCCCATTCTCTGCAGGGTTTCAAGACACTGGAAAAGATCTGGACTCGGGCAGAGCAAGGGGTCCCAGGAGACGACAGCTACACTGGAGAGCAGGCAGGCACCTAACTAGGCTCAACCCCAGCTCCCGACCCAACCTGGGCCAGGTGAATGAGCTTCATGATCACTCAGGCTCCTCCTGTCTACCAGCTCTGAAATTCTGTGGTTTTCAGATAACACTTTCAGTTTCCTGAAACTGTAAGGAAGAGGAAACATGACAAATCTGTGACTTATAAAAAGCAAAAGTAAATACCGGAGCAACATATCTTCCATTAGCAGAGAACAGGGAGGCAGGGAGGGGAGTGTGAGTCACTGTTTACAGCTCTCAGCAGCAGCAGCACAGAGAATTCTCCCAGCTGGCCACATTTCCATTTCCCGTGTGGACTGGACCCGAAATCCAGAAAGTCCACTTCAGGAACCTTTAGACTCAGAAACAGCCGGAGCAGAAACAGGCACAACTTCTAGACAGCAAGCTGCTTTGCCCAGGAGTGTAAACAAACCCTCCAGCCGTCACAGGGCCCCAAGTGAAAGCCCGAGTTGTGGACAAAGAACAGTCCAGAAAACAGTCTAACTCTACAGCAGTGGCTGTGCAAGTGTGGAGAAAGACTCGAACTCAGACGGCCCGACCTTTGTAAAAGCCAGTTCACCAGTACCCTCTGCCTAATTCTCATTTTTAGCAACCACCTGGAAAGTACGCAACACTGAACTTGGAACCATTCCCTCCAACTCTGGCTTGGTTCAAGTACAAAAGGCAAATGTGCTCCAGAGAAACCTGATTTACTTTAATAAATGTTTTATTTGGAATAACAAGGTCTAGTTTTAAGTTATCACAGCAGCCTCTCTCCACCAAGGTCAAACTCACACTTTCCTAATGGACTACCTATGGAGGGAAGGTCTCATAAACAGATGGTCGTTCACACTGCAATAGGCGTAGGTGCACCCCGAGGCCAGCAAAGCCCTGCTCCACCAATCCTGACCCCAACACATTGTTAAAATCTCCCTGGCCTGCAAACATCCAGGGGCACCGCAGCACTTGCCCACTGTACCAACTTCGATGTCAAACGCATAGCAAGACCTCATCAGTGCCCACTGAGGGGGTCCTAGAGGCCATCCTGGCCAATCAAGGGAGGGGAGGGACCATACTACACAGATTCCTATCATGCTGCCACTGTGGAGGGTTTTGGGTCTGGGTACTTCCCGAGGCCCTGCACCTGGCAGGAGAAGGATGGATCCTTACTGATCAACAGGTGTCTGAAATGTTAAGAGCATCCATTCTGCTTTGGGTACAGGACCTTTGTGGAAAGCAAGTGAGCGCACACTCACTCCAGACGATCAGAGAGAGGAGGGGGCTGTGAGCCTCCCCAAACTCGGACTGCTCCCCTATGCCCTGGAGCTGACTCCACAAAGCAAGGCGTGAGAGTGAGGCCACCAGGGATCGGGCCAGGCCTGCTCTTCCTAAGGCAGACAGGCTGGCTCCAGAGATTGCTAGGCTTCCTGGGGTATGCGGCTTTCTAGAGTTGCTACTGATTTCTCCTGGCCTCGCAGGTTTCAAGTGTGCAAAAGCATACAGACTAACATACTTTTTGGCTAACAAGACTGTGGCCCAGAAGAACCAGCCTTTAGAGTTGGAAGAGGCCTTGGCCCCTGACCACACGAGGAAAGTGACGGAAGTGACACGCTCACCAAGACTGTCACCTGCCGCCCTCCTCACGCACAGCTACCACATCTGGCCCTTCCTTCCGGCACCCTCCGCACGTCAGCTGACTAGAGAGTGGGGCTGGCCACCGTGGCCTCTGGGAGGACTGGGTCACCCGTGCTCCCCCACAAGATGCCTGGTAGGAGGTCGGAAGCCTGGGCTCCCCGCGGGGCGGAAGCAGCCTGGGGACTGACGCCGCGCTCTGCACGTGCTCACTGCACGCTCAGGTGCGCCGCGGCTTTTGAGGGGTCGGCATTAGAGTGTGGATCCCGCCAATTGGCCCGGGCGTCCGCGTCGCGCGGGACACTGCGGCACGTGCGCTGGGCCCAGCCGTGTCCACGCGGAAAGGCGGCCGTCGGGGCAGGTGCGCGCCCGGCGGTCCCACCTCGTAGCGCCCTGCGGACCCGCGGACCCAGGCCGTGACTCAGCGTCCGGCCGCCTTCCCCGCTCGCCTGCCGCGCCCCCCGTGGGGCACTGCCCTGCCCGTCCGCCGCCCGCCCTGCCTCCCTCCCTCACCTGGCGTCGCGGATCGCGGCGCGGCGCCTCCTCGCGGGCACGCGCTCCTCTCGCGCTCTTCCTCTCGTGCTCCTTGCGGACGGCGCCTCCGCCCGCGCTAACACTCCGACTTTGTGAAGAATAACAAGTCCCGTCGCCCGCTGCCCGCCGCCCGCCGCCGGTTCCCAGAGTGACACCGCTTCCGGGATCGCGCGTCACCGCGCGCAGGCCCCACCCCACCGCTTTAGTCCCGCCCTTCGAGCGCAGCTCTGAGGCCCCCTGAACTGCGCTCCGCCCGCGGCACTGACCCCGCCCCACCACGCGTCATGACCCGCCCCTGGTCCCGCCCCCGGTTGGCCTCCGCCCCGCCTCTCCTTCCCGAACCAGTCGCCCCCTTTTTGCCAAGCACGTGCAGGGGCCTGCCGAATCCGCACGGTGGCCCTGTCTTCCTCGAGGCGAACCTGGGCCTTGCGTCCTTCCCAGGCTGGGGGCGGTAATGGGGGGCGTAAGGGATCCTGGGGCTCTCACAGGCAGCAGCCTCAGTCCCGGCACTAGACCAGCCCGTGTCTCCAATACCCAGTCACCCACCATCGTTCTGGGGTGTCTCAAGTGCAAACAGCGTGGAACCAAGCTCGCTGATATTTCTCCGGGTCACAGGTCAAGGGGCAAGTGGGCCGGGCTCTGGAAACCCGTGCAGGTCACACTACCCACTCTGTGGGCCTCCAGGAGAAGAAGGGAACCGGGCCACACTCGCTGATTCCCCACCTTTGACCAAGCCCCGGTGAAGGAGAACTATTCTTCTTAAAAAATTAGAATGTAAAGATTTGAAAATAGATGGCTGTCTACCAACCGCCTCTGTCCAAGATCAGGGGATCCTGCCTCCAAGGGAAGCCCCAGGGAAGGCAGGCCTGGAATGGGGTACAGATCCTGGGAGGGGCCCACAATTGTGGCCAGCCCTTGGGGAACCCCCCTCTTCTTCCTGCTGTAGATGAGGGACAGAGCTGGAGGTGACCTACTGAGTCCTAGAGTCCAGAGGGCTGACCACATTTCTGGGTCCCTCTCAGGAGCTGCCTAATGAAGCCACGTTGGTCTAACTGCTCATGAGAAGGAGGGTGCTTCAGGGACTGGTGCGAGCGTGCGCATACACGTACACACCGCTCCTTTGGGCAGTCTATTTCCCCCAGTCCAGGGCACTTGGGGGGGCACAACCTGGGAACTGTGGGGAGCAAATGCAGCCTGTGAGTCTCCAGGTGGGTCTTATGTGGGCAGCTTCTAGTGGCCTTCTGCCCTAGCTCCCCGTGCTGTTCCCCAAGCGGCCAGCAGGGCGGCCCTTCCTGTTGGGCACTCTGGGGACCACCAGTCACCCTGTACTACCGACCTCCCCGCACCAACAGTCACCCTGTGCTACCGACCTCCCCCCACCAAGCAGCTACTGGTAAACACATCAACAGGGCAGAGCACCAACAGCCCACCTGCCCAGGATGTTTTCCTAGGGGTCCTTTTGTGACATGACAAGGTGTTTCCCTTTGTCCTTGCCAACAAGCTGGTCCTACCTCCTTCCTGTAGGATCTCTCCCAGTGGGCAGGGATCCTTTGGCTTTCCCTGTGTCACTTCTCTAATGCCATCTTGGGCTTTCACATTAAAGGTTTATCATCAAAGCACTATCTTATAGCTCCTTGAACTCGAGAGGCAGAAGTAGGCAACACTGAGCCAGGTGTGGTGGTGCACTCCTGTGATCACAGCACTCAGGGAAGTTGAGGCGGGGATGGCAAGTTTGAGCCTACCCTGAGTAACTTACTGACTTAGTGAGACCTGTCTCAGAAATCTGGAGGCTCCAGGTCACACGTATTTATAACCTTTTCTGAAGGAGGGGTTATCTTCATTTAACTTCTTTGACTAGGGTTTCTTGACTTACAATGGGATTTTTACAGGATTGTGAATTTGGATTTTTAAACAAGTAATACTGGAACAGCTTGATGACTATTTATGAAAAAATAAAATTGGTTCAAGTGTGGTGGTGCACGCCTGTAATTCCAGCACTCAGGAGGCTGAGACAGGAGGATTGCTGTGAGTTTGAAGACAGCCCATATGTATGGGCTACATAGTTTGCTTATGTATGTATGTATGTATGTATGTATGTATGTATTGAGATTGGGTCTTGCTATGTAGTGTACACTGGCCTTGAGATTGCTTAAGTAGCCCAGGCTGGCCTGAACTCATGGTGGTCTTCTTGCCTCAGCCCCCTGTGTGCTGGGATACAGGCCTGTGTGACCACGCTGAGCTCTGGGCTCCATAGTGAGTTCAAGGCCAGCCTGAACTACCTAGTGAGGTCCTGTTTCAAAAAAAAAAAAAAAAAAGAAAAAGTTGGATCCACTGTTTGTCCACACTACATGCCAGTAATACATTTTTTCAGTTCTGGGAATTAAACCCAGGAGCATTCTACCACTGAACTTATTTTTTTGATTTTCTGATTTTTTATTTTCAACAGGATCTCGCTATGCAGTTCAGGCTGGCCTTGAACTCACTATGTAGCCCAGGCTGGCCTCAGATTTGCTGTGATCCTCCTGCCTCGGCCTCCTGAGTTCTGTGATCACCACCATCCATCACCATACCCAGCTTATTATTTTTTAAATTTTAGGACAAGGCTTATCACTCAGTACTCCCAGAAGAACTTAAACTTTCCATCCTCCTCTCAGAGTGCTGACATTATAGGTATACAAGTTACACAAGTTTTATCACAATAAGAAAAATAAATTAAATCAGATACAGTGGTGTAGCCTGTGATCACCACCTGCTCGGAAGGCTGTTTGAGTGCCTGGCTATCCTGGATGCATGTTCCTTTTATTATAGCTTTATGACCAGGTGGTGTAGGTTACACCCTGATAAACTGTCTCTCTTTGCCCTGGGAAGGGTCATGTGACAGAGCCTGGTCCGGGCAAAGCAGGATCTGACCCTTCACCCAAACTGTACAGGGCTGGGCTTGGAGGGGAGGAACCCAAGTGTTTAGGAGGCTGGGCACAGGGAGGGGTGAAGTTGCCTTGCCCCCGCTCTCAGAGGCTTTGAGGTAGGGAAGACAGCCAGGAGGACTCACGGGGCTGCGGCTGAGGTGGAGGAGTGGGGGAGGCAACACTGAAGCACCAGTATCAGTCACCCTATGGGAGCAGATGAGCAGAAGTGAGTGAGCCCTACCTATGGGGCTCCCCCCTCAGGATCCCCATGAGCACTCATCAGGGACTGCACCCCAGAAAAAGAAGCTGAACTCTTAGAGAGGCTGGACCTCAGGAATCAAGTAGCCCCCAAGGGAGTCAGTAAAGCTTGGTCCTCTGGGAGCTGCTGGAGGCCTAGTGTTTGCGGCCCAAGCCTGGGAAGGGGCAGCACCCAGGTGTCGCCTGCTGACGTGGGAGCAAGGCTCACGCTTCAGTGCCCAGCTGCAGAGCGCAGCAAGGCCCCGCCCACCACCTGGGGCGGGGCAGAGGCTAGGGCAAGTGCACGCACAAGGCCAGCACTGTGCCTTTGGGAAGGTTCCAGAAGCCCAGGTCCCCCCACCAGGAATATAAGTGTCCAACCTGGCCCAAGCAGACCGTGCACCCACAGCAGGTCCCTGGCTAGGATTTCCCTCTGCCTTGTCTCTGCTGGCTTCCAAGTGAGGGAGACAGTCCAGTTTAGGCTCAGGGAGGGGCAGCCTTGAAACTGCTTTTAAGAGCCAGGCACAGCAGCTCACACCTGTAATCCCAGCACTGTGGCCATGAGAGGCTGAGGCAAGAGGATGGAAAGTTTGAGCCCAGCCTGGGCAAATTAGCAAGAACTTGTTTCAAAATAAAGAGGGCTGGGGATGTAGCTCAGTGCCAAGGCCCTGGGTTCAATCCCCAACACTACCAAAAAAAAAAAAAAAAAAAGCCCAGCCTCAACACTTGCACACAGCCTTGCATTTGAAGCTGACCTCACCTGCAAACCCTTACCAAGGCCTTGGATCCTCGGATCCTCTGATCCCCAGTAAGGGGAAACCACAGAGCTGTCCCGCTGTATTCCTTGGAGGAAATCTCAGGCAGGCAGGGGTGGAGGACTGAGAATGGGGAGGGTGGGGCTGAGTCTTGGCTCTGCCTGGCAGAAGGACCCCTCTCAGCCCCATCCAGCTGTGCCCTTGACCTCTGCCCTTGACCTCTGCCCTCCTCTCTGCACCACAGCTGACTGACTGGTCACAAGGCGTCTGGGGACCCCTACCAGTCACCAAGCAGAAGAGCCGTACCCCAGTCCCACAGCCTCAGCCTTCAGGGAGACATCTGAAGAGTCAGTGGTGTGCTAACCATGACGGTGGGAAGGGACCGCAGGGTTCCCTGTTTCCGGGTCCTCCCTCTCCCAATTCCCATGGGGTTCTCTGTGTTCCCCAGAATCCCAGGGTTCCATTGAGATGAATTATGAAGAGGGGGCCCCCTGCTGTGGGGGACCCCACCTTTATCAACTGTGCAGTCGACAAGTGCATTCTGCACTTCTCAGCGTTTCAAAGATGAAGAAGCCAGGGGCATATTAGAATAGGGTCGGCTGTGTCCTCCCCGCAGTCCCTGTGTGGCTTCCGCGTACAGCCTTGGCCCTAGGGGTCTGCACCAAGGCGGGAGGGGACTCCTGGGTCCTGAGCAGCAGAGAGGGGCAGGTGCTCCATCAGCAGCCTGCCTCACCATCATGGGACAAAAAGGGACACAGGTTAGGAAAGGGGAGGGCACGCAGATGCCTGTGTCTTGGCCGTATAGCACCTTCCCTTCTGGGACTCCTGGGGCAGAGGTGCCTGTACCAGCCTTGCCTTCTCAGCTGCATTTCCCAGCCATCTAGGAGATGAGTGGGCCTGGGGTCTCTCCGGGTCAGGAGGCCTTGGATTACCCGCTCCCTGCCCAGCAGTCCGCCTGTCCCTGCCGTCCCTCCGCATGATGGGAACTCATTTCCTTGTGAGCCTGCCTGAGCTATTTCTGGACAATTGTTGGAAAGCACGTCCCCAGCTCCAGCCAGAGGCTGCCTGCCTGGGCTTCCTCTTGCCAGCTAGGGTTTGCCCAGGAGGGAGGCCAGCTGCCACACGGATCTCAGGTGCCAGGGCAGCAGGCTGCGGGGTGCCAGCTGTGGTGTCTTCCAGAGCGACACTCTGGTGGAAGATCCCAGTGGCAGCCTCTGCACAGGACTCTAGTGGAGGACATTCTTGAGCTTTCCCAGGGTGCAGGTGGGCACCAAGCTGTTCCCATGGGGACCTGGTGTTTAAGTCCTGGTCACACCAACTCACAGCTCTGAGACTGGTCACCAGGGGTGAGGCTTCCTGCTTGGGAAGCCATTTCTAAATGCAGCGGGCAGGGCAGCTGGGAAGGGGCCAGCTTGTGGGGCGGCTTGTGGTCACTCTGTGGTGTGCTGTGTCCCATGATTGCAGCCACGTGCCCAGCATGAGGCCTCAGCAACCCCCGGAGGGCAGGACCTCTGTATGTTTATCTGCCAGGTAAGTAAACTGTGGCCAGAGAGGAAGCAAGGCTAGAACCAGCTGCCATTAAATGATGAACCAAACTCCCCCGGGACGTCCCTGGGCAGGGCCCTGTCCTGTTGGATCTGTGGTACTAGGTTGGGTCCCTGGGAAGTGGCTGTGACAGCATTTAGCCACCAGTGGTAGCCCTAGATATCAGGGAGCAGGAAGAACCATGGGCTGGGCAATCAGAATCCCTGCCCTTCAGTGTACCAGGGCGATGAGGGTGACAGACCAGGAGAACGGCTGCCAAGGCCCACTGCTGTGGAGCTGTTTGGTGCACATGGTGGGCAGCAGGGACAGGGTGGCCAGTGGCACCTGTCACTCAGGTGAGGACAGCTGTCCATCCGCAGTTCTGACTGCAGACCCAGAGGTCGCCTGCGAGCTCAGGGGTAGACAGCCCTGGGGTCACATGGACACATGGTGGGGAGCCCACAGGTGTGGGAAGCAAGGAGCGAGGCCGGTGCCAGCTTGCCTGAGGGGGAGGAGGGTCCCACAGAGAGGGATGCACAAGGAAGGAGGGGACGCCCAAAGTGAGAGCCTTGGGGTGGCCAAGGACAGGGCGGCGGTCCTCATGGAAGAGGGACAGCTCCACCATGGGAGGAGAGGATTGGCCAGGCCCGAGGTTTACAGCAGGACACAGCAACATTTGGGGTCTGGACATCCTTGTGTCCTTTCTTATCCTCAGTGTCCCCTTCCCTGTTCTCTGATGTTGGCAGGGCAGGGCTCCCTAGGAACAGCTATCCAGGTCTGGGTGCTGTGGCGGGGACCTCAGATAGGGCCTGCCTTGGGGTCATGTGCAAGCCCCCCAGGGTGAGGGTTTGCAACCAGGAGGGAGGGATGTTTCAGGAGGGGCTGAGGTGCAGAACTGGGAGGATAGGATGATCGGCCCCAGGTGGGACCCTGGGCTGAGAGGGTACCCTGACCCTGGGGATGCTGCCTGGACTGTGTCAGTGTCAGGCTCAGGCTGGCAGGTAGTGGCTGCTGCTTTCTGGTGTGAGGACAGTCAGATCCCACGCAGCCACCATGCCTGTCCCAGCTTTAAAGGGTTATGACCTCATGCTGGGCAGTGCCTCAGTGGGCCTAGAGGCTGAGCTGCCACAATGTCCCTATAGCAGGGCGTGTGTGTGTGTGTGTGTGTGTGTGTGTGTGTGGCTTTGGACTTCAGCACAGCTCTGGGTCACAGTAAAGACGTTCTGAGGGTAGGCATCCCTGGGCCTGGAGCTCAGCTCTCTGGCTGTCCTCCTTCCATGTCTGGGCAATTGCACAATCCTCCACCCAGCCACGGCCTCTGTGGAGCAGGTGCAGACCCTGGACGCATGGGGCCACGAGACCAGTCCTGCCAGTGGCTTAGTACCAGGCAGGGAGGGCACCACAGGGCAGACAGGGAAGGACAGGTGGCCCTCTGTCTAAATGGCATCTAAGTGCTGGGGTTCTACAAACCTCAGGTCAAAGCTATTTAAGGAAAGAAGGAAAGGCTGGAGAGAGCAGGAGACGGGAGAGAGAGGGAAGAGCTGGGGGTGGTGGCCCACACCTGTGATCTCAGCTACTCCGGAGGCTGAGGCAGGGAGATCATAAGATCTGTACAACTTAGCAATTTAGTGAGACTCCGTGTGAAAAATTAAAAATAAAAAGAGGGCTGGGGAAGTAGTTCAGTGTGAAAACCCTGGGTTCAACCTCGAGTACTGCCAAAATACCCTCAAAAAATAAAAACCAAGCAACTGGTGCTGGACATACACAGACTTTCTCCCTTGTCCTTATTCCCTGAACAGCACAGCGTGGCAGCTGTGTACGCGCCACTTACATTGTAGCAGGTATCTTAGGTCTTGCAGAAAAGGTTTTGGCACACAGGAGACGGTGCCCAGGTCTCTGCGGATCCTATGCGATTCTGTTTTGTTGTTGTTTTTTGTCTTTTTGAGACAAGGTCTTTCTATGTAGTTCAGGCTGGTCTTGAGCTCACTTTGTAGTCCAGGCTGGTCTCGAACTTGGCAACAGTTCTCCTGCCTCAGCCTCCCGAGTGCTGGGATTACAGGCATGCACCACCACACCCGGCTCCTATGCTATTCTGTAAGGTACTGAGCCTCCCTGGGCTGTGGTACCCCCGGGGTCTGGGGGCTGTCCGTAGGCTGAGGGCTGGCTGGAGGCTGATTCCAGGGCAAGTTAGGTGTTAAAAGACACTGAGGTGACAGCTAAGTCCCTAGAGGGCCGGGCATTAGTTGTTGAGGTACAAAAGTCAGAAAGGAGTGCTGGGAATGTCCACTGGGAGGGACAGCAGGCGCCGAGGCCTGTAGCATGGACCAGGCTGGGCCATTGCAGAATGAAGCAGCAGGAAGAGGGAGCAGGTCACGTGGCCTGGGCCTGGAGTTTCACGGGGTGGACAGTGTCCCTCGACTACCTGCCCACCCGGAGCCTCCGAGTGGGACCTACCTCGGAAACAGTGTCATCACAGATAGGGTTAAGGAAGGATCGGGAGCCGAGACTATCCTGGATTGGGGCCATCTCAGACCCAGTGACAGGGGACACAAAAAGAGCAGGCATACCGAGACCCAAGAGCAGGTGGTCGAGTGGCAGGAGAGGGGGAGGTGAACCATGGGGCCACAGCAGAAGGTGCCAGGGCCACTGGGAGCAGGGAGAGGAGACAGGAAGAAACTCAGAAGAAACGTGGTTGCCCACGCTCACGTGAATATCAGACTGGGTGGACTGTGACAACGGCCACAGGGCAGGGCACAGGAGGGTTCTTCCATGGGAGAGCAAGGCCTGGCACCTGGCACTGGACAGATGGACACCCTTCCAAGCTGCTCTGGCTTGGCTGTTCTTCCCCCTTCCTCTTCCTCTCTTCCTTCTCTTTCTCTTCTTTTGCACTGCTGAGGACTGAACCCAGGGCCTTCACACTGAGCAACACCCTAGGCCGTTTTATATTTCATTTTGAGACAGGGTCTCAGTAAGTCACGGAGTTGTCCAGGCTACACTCGAGCTGGCAATCTCCCTGCCTCAGCCTCCCACAGTGCCCTGGCTGCTGTGGGGGAAGGGCCCACTGTGGAGGCCAGCAGGCAGCAACAGGCTGATGGCAGCGGTAGCTGAGTTGCCACAGCTGAGAGGCTGCTGCTGGGCTGAGGGTGTGGGGAGGAGAGAGGGGGTGGGGAAGATCTCCACAACAAGGAGCAATCAGTAGAACGTGAACAAATGGTTTGAGGTAGCAAAGTTGGAGAATGAAACGATCATGTGGCTGGCAAGGGAGCACGGGACTTAGACTTCGCATCATCGAGGAAATGAGTGAAAGCCATAGTGAGACACCACTGCAGGGTGTCAGGAGCACATTTCCATCATGTGTCCGGGGCTGGATAGAGCAACAGGAGGCAGTAACCCGGCAGCCAAACCCACGCAGCACAGCTGGACGGTCACACATCGCCCAGATGGAGCTCCAGAGTGTGTCCTGTATGGACCCATTTCTACAGTCTCTGGAAAATAGATGTGCACAGTGGCACAAGCCTGTGATCCCAGCAATCCTGTGGGAGGCTGAGGCAGGAAGATGGAAATTTGAGCCCAGCTCGGGCAACTTAGCAACCTATTGAGTTCTTGCCTAAAAAATAAAAAGGACTGGGAATGTAGCTTAGAGCAAAGGCCCAGGATGTATCTCTAACACTGCAAAAATGAATGGATGTCTGGGTGTGGTGGTGCACACTTGTAATCCCAGCACTTGGGAGGCTGAGGCAGGAGGATTGCTGAGAGTTTAAGGCCAGCCTGAATTGTATAGTAAAACTCTGTCTCCAAAAAACCACACACACACACACACACAAGAATGGATGGTTGGGTGGATGGATGGATATAGGCTGGGTCTGTGAGCCTGCAGAGCCCACCTGTGCTCGTCCTGCTGGGGAATACAAGGCAGGTTTTGTTCAGACCTCTCTGCTCATATATCTCAGCTGGTTTAATGCTTGGGCCTTGGGTACCCTTGGAGGCCCTGGCTGATCCCCGAAACAGTGGGTCACATTTGTTCTAATGCTGCAGCTGAGACTGGGAAGGGCCGACAGTACTAAGGACAGCCCTGGCAGCAGAATTGGTATCTGAACCAAGAATCCACTGCACTCAAAGCTGTAAGTGCATGGTGAGAACTAAAAGCCACCTTCAGGGCAGGAAGGCGGGAAACTCAGACCTGCCTCTCTGGAGCAGGTACAGGGCCTGTGGAAGGATGGGTGTCTTGGTTACTTCTCCTTCGTTACTGAGACAAAATACCCAACACCCAAAATGCAGGAAGGAAAGGTTTATTTAGTTTACAGTTTGTGGAGGTTTCAGTCCATACTTGGCTGGTTCTGAGGCAGAGTGGCACATGGCAGAGGGCAAGCATTCATGGCAGCAGAGCACAGCAAAAACAACCAGCAAAAGGGAGGAACGGCTGCAAGCAGCCTCTTTCCTTCCCTTACATTGTAAACAGACTACCCCCACCCAGGGGGCATGTAGCTCTCACACATTGTCCATGCCTTCCTCTTCCACAGGCTCAGGATGTGTACAAAGTAAGCACCCTGGCTTCCTGCTGAATCACTCAGCCAAACCTCTAGACTCCCCAAGTTGACACAATGTATCAACCATAACAATGGGCAACACACAAAAAAGCCCTGCAGCAAGGCATGGTGGCTCAAGTCTGTAATCCTAGCACTCTGGGAGGCTGAGGCAGGAGGATTGCAAATTTGCTTCCAGCCTAGGCAATTTAGCGAGACCCGGTCTCAAAATACAAAGTAAAAACGGGCTGAGTATGTAGTTCAGTGTGAAGGTCCTGTGTTCAGCCCCCAGTACTGTAGGGAAAACAAATAAAACAGACCCACAGCCTGCCGGAGAAGGGGCTGGATGGAGTGGGAATGGCATGGGCTTTTTATGGCATAATCTTTGGTACCTTTTGATGTATGCTTCTGTCAGTGTTTCATCTATTAAAAACTAATAAATGAAGATCTTAAACGAAAATCAAATCCTTCTCCTTGCTCTCCCTGATACCCCCTGCTGGGAGTGGGTGGGGTCGGCAAGTGGAGGCAGTTCCTCTCTCAGGGGCCCAGGACTTGACATTGACCCAGGGAAGATCCAGAGTTCTGTCCTTGCCCTGGCCAACCACTGGCCTCCCAACTGCCCTGGCATTCTGGCACCAGGGGACAATTGGGTCACTTCCTGGGGCTGGCCTGGGGGGTGAGTGGTTGGCAGCACTGACCCCAAGGGGGACCAGATGGTAGGCTGGGTGCAGAAGGTGGCCATCTACCTCTACAGTGCCCAAACTGGGGATTTCAACTAGCTGTCCACCCTGACTTTAGGGTCTGTCATCAGGTGATTGGTAGATGCACAGGATTTTCTGACTTTTCTTTTGTAAAAATATTTTTAGTACTGGTGATTGAAGCCAGGACCCTTGCACTGAGCTACATCCCCAGCACTTTTTATTTTTGAGACAGGGTCTCGCTGTGCGGTTCAGGCTGGGCTTGAGCTCACTTTGTAGCCCAGGCTGGTCTCAAACTTGCAATGTTCCTCCTGCCTCAGCCTCCCAAGTACTGGGATTATAGGCATATGCCACCATGCCCGGTTTAGGACTCTGATTCTTTGAGGTTTTTGTTTTTGTGGGGTTTTGTTTGTTTGTTTGTTTTTTGTCTTTGGTTTTTTTGAGAAAGGGTCTATGCAGTTCAGGCTGGCCTTGAGCTCACTTTGTAGTCCAGGATGGCCTGGAACTCCTAATGATCCTCCTGTCTCAGCCTCCCGAGTGCAGGGATTACAGGCGTGCGCCCCCAACGCCCGGCTAGGACTCTGATTCTTAATGCTACTCTTCTTAGCTGTCTCTTCTTGTCTGCATGAAGAGGAGAGAGAGCGCCCACTGGCAGCTGTCTTCCACAGGAGTAAAGGGTTGCGGCGTCCTGCCAACCTCCCGTCGCGAGAGGGCGCTGCCGGCTCTGTGGAGGAGTCCCGGGCCTTGCTTCACTTTTCCTCGCCTTTCGCCGCTCTGTTTTGCTTCCGGTTATTTCGGAAATTGGTTCCGGGAGTGCACTTAGAGTTTCCGGTTCCGGGACGGTAGTGGTCGCCGTGCGCGGGAATAATAAGCTGGATGTGAGTCGGCCACGGCTCTTGGCGCCTGTCCGCTCCTCCTCCGCCTGGTCTCGGTTCCCGACTGGCGTCCTCTGCACCCTACACCCCGTGCGGCTGCCGTGGTCGCGCTCGGGCCTGCACTCACGGCGCGAACGAATGAATGAGTGACAGATTTCCTGCCGCTTCCTCTGTAGGTGACGTCTAGGCAGCTCGGAGCGTGATCGCGGCGGGCGCGATGAACCGGGCAAAGCCCACCACCGTGCGCAGGCCCAGCGCCGCAGCCAAACCCTCAGGTGCGTCCCGCGCGGCCCGGTGGGACTCGGAGTGTCTGGGACACTGGTGGTCCTGGGCAGGCAGAACTGGGCGGCCTCGACGTCCTGCGGGACACAGTCGACTCGGCCCTCACAAGCTCGGGACGCTGCCTTACTGCACCGTTAACAACCGGGATTCAGGACCTGCAGTTGGCACTTGCTCCCTGTGTTGTCATTGAGCAGGCTGCCTAACCTCTCTGTGTCTGATTTTCTCATGTATAAAGTGAGAGTAATTGCACTTGTTCCAGGAAATTCTTGGGGAAAAGTAAACTGATGCTTGCAGGTCAGAGATGTCTCGAATTGTAGGCAGCACAGTGTAACCCCCGGGCTAACACTTGTTACCATTACACTGGTCCTGGCTGTGCTGTGGGTTTGCTGAGTGACCCCCGACTTTGTTCTTGCCTCTTCTACCTCATGAGTAGTCTTCTCTGAGGTAACAGGGTTCGAGTCAATCTCTTACACTTCGGGCATCGTGAATGTGCACATTTTCTGTCTCCCTCTCTGCAGGGCACCCTCCACCAGGGGACTTCATTGCTCTAGGCTCCAAGGGTCAGGCCAATGAATCGAAAACAGCATCCACCCTGCTGAAGCCGGCACCATCCGGCCTGCCTTCGGAGCGCAAGCGGGATGCTACCACTGCCCTGTCCGGTGCCTCCTCGCTGACTGGCCTCACGAAACGCCCCAAACTCTCTTCCACACCCCCGCTGAGTGCCCTGGGGCGCCTGGCTGAGGCTGCAGTGGCAGAAAAACGAGCCATTTCTCCCTCAATCAAAGAGCCATCTGTTGTGCCAATTGAAGGTAAAGTCAGTCTCTGGACTTTGCCAGAGAACTCAACCCTCTGCATCCATTCACTAAGCTTCCCTTTGGGCCTGGCAGTGTGCATGCCTTGGGGTCCTTTATGGGGACAGGTACCTGAGTGTCTTAGTGGCCACTTGCTCATTGTGGACTTGTTCTAAAAGCACTTCCTAAGAGCCTCTGAGTCCCATGCTGCTCTTTGGAAACTGGTTCATCTGTTGTTCTTTGGGATGGATGCCATTCTGATCACTGGTTGGGAAGGTGAACCTAGGTGCTATCAACCCTGGTCATTCAGGTCGAGAATCCTAGTGTTTTCCCTCAGCTGCTGATAGTGGAAAGTTTGTTCCTCCCTGTTTTCAGTCAAAGAGGCAACAGGACAGTATCTGTAGATGCCAGTAGAAATGTGAACTTTACCCATGATCCTTTTAGTCACAGACACTTGAATTTTGCACCCAGCTTACTTGAGTCATGCCTGCTTTTCTTTTCTCTGTCACTCCCTTTAGTGATACTGGGTACTAAACCCGGGATCTTTACACTGAGCTACATTTCAACCCATTTATACAATTTTTTAAAAATTGTGTGATATGACCTAGCTAAGTTTTCTTGTTTTGTTTTGTTTTTTGACATGGGCTATTGCTATGTAGTTCAGGCCAGCTGTGAACTCATGACAATCCTCCTGCCTCAGCCTTCTCAGTGCTGGGATTACAGGTTTGTACTTTTATAGCCAGCTGATCTTACTAGGGGTTTTTAACCTATACAGTCTGGGCTAGAACTTATGATCCTCCTGCCTCAGTCTCTCAGAGTACCAGAGTTTCAGGCATGGACCACCTGGCTTGGGTTATCTTTGCTTTTCTGTGTCGCTTTGTCCATGCTCATTTTTAATGGTTCTGTGATGTCTACAGCATAAGATTTGTTAACAGCCAAACAAATCAGCTCCTGAGTCTGTGCTCTGATAGCAGACCTGATCCTCTATATGACTTATAACTTCTTTGAAGGAGCCAAAGAGAACATCTGTTGATCCTGTTGGTTTTAGTGGTGACATATCAAGTAAAGCCAGTCTTGACACTTTAACTACTGAGTTGTCATATGAATGGTTTGGAGGCTTAGTGGCCCGAGTGACCTTTGCCCTCAGCAGTCTCAGAAATTTCATGGGAAAGCACAAGGGGGGGGCCGGGTCACGGTGGTGGAAAGGGAGAGGTGTGAACATAGCTCCCTGACAGGCTACAGGGAGAAGTTGACTTTGACAGACAGCCAAGGCTGTGGGTGAGCAGACCGGGCTGTGTCTAATGTGTGATGAGAGCAGGGCCTAGTGTGACTGGCACAGGGTGGTAAGAAGTGAGGCACGTGTTGTAGGCAGTGTCTGGGCTGGGACAGGACCAGACCAGTGGCATGTTGGCAACCAGCCACTGTTGGCATGAGTGGCAGGGGTTGCAGGATGGGGGACCCAGCCCAGCTATAGGTCTTTACCACCAGTGTTGCTTTGCTATTTTCGGTATCACCTCTGGAGTGGTTTGCAGATTAAGTGAGATGCAGCTGTGGAAAGCACATCCTCTGCCATCTGGAAGAGACCTCTGCCCTCCACCTTTAGGGCTGCTATGGTCCTCATGTGGGAAGCTACTTGGAAAGGATCGTGTTTTGGTCAGACTTGCCCGAGGGGTATCCGAGGTTCGCTGTGCCTCAGTGGCTGTGGGTGACTCCTGCTCTGCCCCTGCTCTAACCAGCTTCGCTGCTGGCCAGTTCTTCCCACAGTGCTGCTGGATGAAATTGAAGCAGCTGAGCTGGAAGGCAATGATGACAGGATTGAGGGTGTGCTCTGCGGGGCAGTGAAGCAGCTAAAGGCGACGCGGGCCAAGCCCGACAGCACACTGTACCTGAGCCTTATGTACCTGGCCAAGATCAAGCCCAACATCTTTGCCACAGAAGGTGTCATTGAGGTAAGGTCTCCCGTTATCTCCTGCTCTGAAGGTGCACATGCACACACAACACACGCACGCACTCATGCGCACACATACACACACCCAGCCTGTGATGTCTCCGTGGACAAGGTCCCAGCGTGCACTCTCGCTTGCAGGCCCTGTGCAGCCTCCTCAGGCGGGATGCCTCTATCAACTTCAAGGCCAAGGGAAACAGCCTGGTGTCTGTGCTGGCCTGTAACCTGCTTATGGCTGCTTATGAGGAGGATGAGAACTGGCCTGAGATCTTTGTCAAGGTGAGCTGCCTCTCCTGGGGTGCAGTATGGGAGAAAGGCAGGTGGGATCCCTTCACTTGGCAGGGTGCATCTCATGGCCCCAGTGCCGTGTCACTGTCCCTCCTGCACTGGGGGGTTGGTGAAGGCTCTGGGGCACCCACCCCATTGGCTGGACAGCTGGTCTGCATCCAGGAGATACGGGCTTCCTGCAGCCTGAGGCTGTGGCTTACTGCAGGTATACATTGAGGACTCTCTGGGTGAGCGGATCTGGGTGGACAGCCCTCACTGCAGGACATTTGTGGACAACATCCAGACGGCATTTAATACCAGGATGCCCCCCAAGAGCATGCTGCTACAGGGGGAAGTGGGGCGTGGCGGAGGTGACCTCGGAGCTGGTAAGGGACACGGAGCACCTGGGGACAAGGAGGGATGTCCAGACCTGGGCAGGGGAGAGAAGCTGAGGTTGGAGTGTTGCTGATAGAGGCCAGGATTGTGGGAGGGGCACCCCATGGGACTCCCTATGGCCCATGCAGGGAGCAGCCCCCACCCTTCTCTCACGGAGGAAGAGGACAGTCAAACAGAGCTGCTGATCGCTGAGGAGAAGCTGAGCCCCACACAGGAGGGCCAGCTCATGCCCAGGTAGGTGGACTGCACAGCCAGGCTGGGGCCAGGTGGGAGGCGGGCTGGGAGAACAGCATCCTTCCTTGCTCCCTTCCACCCTCTGGCCTAGGTACGATGACCTCGCAGAGAGCATGGAGGAGTATGTGCTGGACATGCTGCGGGACCAGCTCAACCGGCGGCAGCCCATCGACAATGTCTCAAGGAACCTCCTGCGGTTGCTCACCTCTGCTTGTGGCTACCGGGAAGTGCGGCTGCTGGCTGTGCAGCGTCTGGAGATGTGGCTGCAGAACCCAAAGGTGGGCCTGGTGCAGTGCACTGGCCAACCTCTTGTGGTGACGCCCTCCTGGCACCCTGGCATCTTCAGTTTACACTCACAGTTCTGTCTTGGCCTCTGCAGCTGACCCGGCCAGCCCAGGACCTGCTGATGTCTGTGTGCATGAACTGCAACACACATGGCCCAGAGGACATGGATGTCATCTCCCACCTGATCAAAATCCGCCTCAAGCCCAAGGTGCTCCTGAACCACTACATGCTGTGCCTCAGGTGTGCGGGAAGGACAGGCCCCATGGGCCACAGGCAGGTGGGTTCCAGGGTGACAGGTGAGGTGTCCTGCCTGTCCCCTCCCCATGTGCTTGGTTCTTGCATCCAGGGAGCTGCTGAACGCCCACAAAGACAACCTGGGCACCACCATCAAGTTTGTGATTTTCAACGAACTGTCCAATGCCCGGAATCCCAACAACATGCAGATCCTCTACACTGTGCTGCAGCACAGCTCTGAGCTGGCACCCAAGGTAGGTACCCATGGGTGAGCTGGGGTAGTGGGCCTCGAGTCGGGCCCTGCTCCATAGTGACCTCCGTGGCGCTGGCCGGAGGGAAGCCCTGGCATGGCCTGTTGTCCGTTCTTTAGAGAGGTGGCTAGTTTGCTGGTGCCATGTGGGGGAATGTGCCTGGGTCCTGGGAAGGGCAAGTATTTGACACTTGTTTCTAGTCTGTGTTTGGAAACTAACACTCAGCTTGTTGGGGAAGCAGCACTGAGCCCAGGTCTCTAAGCCATGTGAGCAGTGGTTTCCTCAAACCAAGCAGTCTCAGGAGTGCTGGCTGTGGCGGCCCTGGCTCAGATCCCCCTGGATAGAAGCTGGAAAGTGCTCCTGCTGCTCAGCCGAGGGCAGAGATCTAGAATACTTGCTGTCTTTGCTGTCAGTATTTTGCCCTCCTCCCCCTGTGTACAAGTCACTGTATCGCCTCACCTGAAGAGATGCTCTGTGACCTTTTGTCAAGAGTGAGGTCAGATGCATGTCTCTGTCAGAGCTCAGCATGGCAAAGAGCACTGATGCCCGTGGTTTCGGGACGGGTGGTCTCTGAGCCTCCTGTAGGACCTCACGTGCTGACCTGCCTGGGGCTCAGGAATTGGCGAGGGGAATTCTAGAACAGGTCTGGGGAGGCTTCCCAGAGGCTAAGTGAGGCCCCAGTGGTGGGCCTAACAGTGGGTGTGAGGTGGGGGTGGGAGCACTGTCCTGAAAGGCCCTTGACCCCAGCACCTGCTTGCTCTCCCTCTGTTGCAGTTCCTGGCCATGGTGTTCCAGGACCTGCTGACCAGCAAGGATGACTACCTTCGGGCCTCACGGGCCTTACTTCGGGAGATCATCAAGCAGACCAAGCATGAGATCAACTTCCAGGCCTTCTGCCTTGGCCTTATGCAGGAGCGTAAGGAGCCCCAGTACCTGGAAATGGAGTTCAAGGTGCCTCAATCTGCTCTGTCCCCACAATGGCCTCTAGCATTTGGGAGTTTCCTGTTTTCTCTGGGTGGCTTGCTCAGCTGTCTGCCCTAGGTTTGCCCACATACTCCACCTGTCTAGTGCTCTGATCTAAGTGGTCAGAACAGCAGTGCGTGAGGATTACCAGCTGTGAGGCCCAGAGGCTCGCATGGCTTCATCTTTGGGCGAGGATACCTGGGCTGGATGTTGAGCTATAGCTGGAGGGGCTGGCGAGCAGGGACATTGTTAGCAGGGATGGATGATGTGGTCTGAGGTGGATGGGGTGGGGTATGGTTGCTCTGTCTGGACCTCAGTGCACATGAGGGGTTCAGGAAGCTTATGGGAGGAATAGGGTGGGTGTTGCGGGTTCCTGGGGCCGCAGCATGTTGGTGGTCATCCTGTTCGTTAGTTTTTTGTCCAGCTCTGCTAGCTAAGCTTGCTCCCAGCGGCCTGATCAGGACCTTGCTTGACTGTTCTTGGGCCCCAAGACCTGCTCCTACCAGACCATGATCCTGGCACAGTGGCCCTTGGGCTCTGTCTGGATTCTTTGCACAACTCCTAGTTGCTTGTGTATGTGTGTGTGTGTGTGTGTGTCTGAGTGTGCTTCAGAGCTCCCAGGCACAGAACTTCCAGAAGCCAGCCCTACTTTGCTGTGCTTGGCCTGCAGGAACGGTTCGTGGTCCACATCACAGATGTGCTGGCTGTGTCTATGATGCTGGGCATCACGGCACAGGTGAAGGAGGCTGGTGTTGCCTGGGACAAAGGAGAGAAGAGGAGTAAGACTGGGGGGATGGGACAGGCCTGGTGGGTTTTGCACTTCCCCTTGGCACTCCCCCCGCACTCCCTCCTGTGACTGCTGCTGCAGCCTGAGGTGCCAGTAGAGAACAAGGAGGGAACAATCTCAGCATAGCCACTAGGGGAGACTGAGGAGATTGTGGGAATAATGTCTCTTTTTCCTCCATCAATAGAAGCCTTTGGCCATAGGCAGACAGTATATCAGTCAGCCTGGGGCGTGGGAAGGTTTGCCCAAGGGGCCCTTGAAGAGACCGGATGAGGTCATCAGGCATTTGAGGCTTCCCTTGTCTGTGACCCTCAGAAGGTCATGGACCACTCCGAGTGTTGATCAGGCTGACTTGGCCTCCACTCCTCTTATCTGTAGATGGCCTGGGAGGTCCTAGGTTGGCCATTAGTGTCCAGCCTTGCTCCCAATCTAGCCTTGGGCCAGACAAGGTCCTCACATAGCACTAACCCCTTTGGCCCTCGCAGACCTAGAGGTGCTGCGTGCATTCCAGAACCAGATCGCTGCCATCCAGCGCGACGCTGTTTGGTGGCTTCACACCGTCGTTCCCTCCATCAGCAAACTCACCCCCAAGGACTACGTGCACTGGTAAGCACTGGCATCACTTGACTTGTGCTGCCACCTGCCTGAGAGCCCCTGGCTCAGATGTGCACCAGGACTCACCAGAAGTTTGTTGTCTTGGGCCATGGCCGCTGTGGGCTCTAGTTGTGACGGTGGACAGCTGCAGTATTGCGCTGAGGGGTGGAGGCCTTCCTGAGCATGCCAGAACCGTGCACAGAGCTTCCATTGTGCGGGTGGGAGGACCATGTGGCTGGGAGCTGCCTGTCTCAGGTGGTCACGGCCCAGCTCAGCCTTGCCAGTTGTGGTTGTGAACCCCCTGGAGTCCCCTGGGAGGACAGCTGCAGAACTGGGCAGCCCTAATCCCTGACTGAGCGGAGCTCATGGGCACTGGTGGGATGGCTGATGGCTCTGCTCTACCCACAGCCTTCACAAGGTACTCTTCACGGAGCAGCCCGAGACCTACTACAAGTGGGACAACTGGCCACCTGAGAGTGACCGCAAGTGAGCTGGCTGGCAGGCAAGGGGTCCCAAGCATGGGTGCCTGAGTGGGGCTGGGCTGTTGGGCCGGTAGAGCCCGGCCCCCCATAGAGCCATCTCTCCCTTCACGGTCCTCAGCTTCTTCCTGCGCCTCTGCTCGGAGGTCCCCATCCTGGAGGACACACTGATGCGCATCTTGGTTATTGGGCTGTCCCGGGAGCTACCGCTGGGCCCTGCAGATGCCATGGAACTTGCTGACCACCTCGTGAAGCGAGCTGCAGCTGTACAGGCAGATGGTGAGCGTCTGCTGGGGCTCTGCTAGGTGCTTTGTGCTATACCCAGCTAGGTGACTGCTCCACACTGAGCTCTGCCTCCTCATCCCATGGCAGCAGCCTGGGCACCAGTACATGCCTGGGCCCACATGGTAAGATTGCCTGTGTCAGGTGGAGCCACCTCAGTGGGTTCTGCAGTCCTCTAGTACCCCTGTGAACCACAGGTTTTCTTGGTGGGGTCCTGGGCCTGTAAATCCAGGATCACTCTGCGTTTGGCAGAGGTTTACCTTTGCCCTGTCTCAAGTTTGCATGAGTTGTTATTGTATTCAAACCACAGCAGAGCCTTCTGCCTATCTCTTCTTCTTGAGAGATTGTGGAATGCTGAACTTTGCCAGTGGCTGACAGCCATGGCATAGCAGTGAGGTCCTAACTGCCCTCTAGGATGGTCCCATCCTGTAGGACAGCTCTAGTACCCATCTACCTGGGTCTCTCCCTGCCCAGGCAAGCTGCCTCTGACCCATGTGATCTCTGGGTCATCACCCCATCCCACCCCCACACTTGGCCCCAGGCCCATGTCTTCTTGGGCTCTGATATCTCTGTCTGGGTCCTGGTGCCCAATGAGTAGCTCTGTACAGCTTTCTGGATCCTGTTTGGATTTTAGATGTGGAAGTGTTGAAGGTGGAGCGAATCCAGCTGATTGATGCAGTTCTGAACCTATGCACTTACCACCACCCAGAGAACATCCAGCTCCCACCTGGGTAAGGCCCACAGCCCCCTGACTGTCAGGCATCCAGCCCAAGGCTGTCAGCTGGCTACTGGAGAGTTCGGGAAGTCTGGCCTCCAGAACTGGAAGCCTTAAAATTAGAAAATGAGTCCTTCAACTTTGTGTTAGTTTATTTGGCTTTTCTGAGTCCTAACATTTTTATGTGAATTCTGGGGTCAGTTTGTTAATTTCTGCAACAAGTCAACTGGAATTTTGATAGAAGTATAATACTCAGTCCTCTAACGCATGAACATGGGTCTATTTCCAGCATTTTTGTTTTTGTTTATTGAGACAGGATCTCAGTATGTAGCTCAGGTTGTTGTTAAACTCACTAGCCCAGGTTGGCCTTGAACTCATGGCAGTCCTCTTGCCTCAGCTTCCTGAGTGCTGGGATTACAGGTGTGCACCACCAAGCCCAACAGTATTTCTGTTTGAGATCTTTGAGGTTTTTTCAACAATGATTTGTAGTTTTTGTTATGTAAGCCTAAAAATTCTTTCATTAAATTTATATTTAAATGTTTTATTTGTTTTTGGTGGGGAATTTTTTTCTTAATTTCTTTCTTGGATTGCTAGTGTATGCTGTACTGCAGTTTGATGTCTTACTTGATGGCCCACTTGCATATTTCTTAAATGAGTATGGTGCAGATTTTTCCATTCCTGCTAATACCTAGGACCTATTTCATCTGTAAGGACTGTACTTTAGTTACGATTATATTATATATAATTTTTAAATGGTGCAACTGCACATTGTAGAATACCAGGATTTCTAGTTTTTCAACATAGAATTAGGAAGGTAACTTTTATTGAATGTTTATTACTTTGTCTACCACTGTTCCCACTTCCTAGGTGGGAACTGAGGCTTAGGATGGTCAGTAATGGCCTGGGGCTCAGCCGCTGAGTGAGCCAGGCTAAGTGAACCCTGAGCCAGGCTGTGTGATTTTGTACATGTCTTTGTGGCATGGACAGGTGTCCTGGGAGGGGAAGTTTCAGGGCATCCTGTCAGCATCACAGTCCAAAGCATGGACAGGTTGGTTGGTCCTTGGTTCATGGCTGCTCTGTCTAGGACTCATTTCCTGTGCCTGCGCTTGGGGTGGCTGAGCCCATGCTGTCAATGTCCTTCCCTCTAGGTACCAACCCCCAAACCTTGCCATCTCTACTCTCTACTGGAAGGCATGGCCCCTGCTGCTGGTCGTTGCTGCGTTCAACCCTGAGAACATCGGTGAGCCTGTCCTGGCTGCTTACAGACCTGGTCATGGGTCCATGATTCCTCCCTGGGGGCCACTCATTGGGCTGATAACACTAGTGCCCATGGGGAGCCCAGCCCTTTTCTTGCCCTAGGTCTGGCCGCCTGGGAGGAGTACCCCACGCTGAAGATGCTCATGGAGATGGTGATGACCAAGTAAATATCAACTGCTCCTGCTAGGGCCCCGGGATGCGCCAGAGATGCAGGGCCACACCTGAGGAGAGTAGCCAGTCTCTTACCTCAGCATGTTGCATCCCTGCTGCCTGTTTGCTAATGGACTGAGTTCCAGTCCAAGTGTGTCACACTTAAGCCTCTTTCCTTTCCCTTGGTGGGGTGGCTGGAGGCTACATTACAACATCCTCTCTGGTGCTGTTCTGGGCACCTAAACTATACTTGTACTGCTGACGTGGGTAGGAATGGTTGGACTGAGGACTGTGGACTATCTGATGGAAGCAGGGATGTCCAGGTGGAGGAACGGTGCAAGTGGACAAGTGGTACTGCCTGGCACCAGCTGTGGTGAACAGCACAGTGTGGTTGACACAGCCCGAGGAGGACAGACAGAGTTGTGGCCATAGTGCAGTAAGAGTGTGCTCTTATGGCATAGTGCCAGGAGGGCCTGCTAGGTGGCCAGCCTAAACAGCAAAAGCAGCACTCACAGAGGACAGTGGCTGCACCGGGGTAGAGCCTGAGACCGTGGCATCATAGAGACCAGGCCTATGGCTGTGACTGTGGCATTGTGGGGATCCAGTGCATATATGGCTGTGGCCCTCTAGGGTCCAGGTCTGTGTGTGCCCATGAGATTGTGGAGACCAGGGCCTTGTGTGACTGTGGGCTTGTGTGGACCTGGCCTGTATGGACTCTGAAGTTGGTGCGAACTGGACCATGTATGGTCATGATATTGTGGGGACCTGGCCCTTACATGGCTGTGGTATTGCATGGCCTATGGCTGGGAGACATGGCTGCCTCCTTTGCATGATAAAAGGTGTTCATGTGGATAAGGAGCAACCTAAACGTGAGACGTTAGGGCCAGAACTTGGGAAGGGATACCACAGGAAGACAGGATTTAAGACACATGGAAGGAGCTGAACCATGAGTCCCTGCCAGCAAGTCCTGGCCTGGTGGGGGTGACCCGTTGGGGCCATCATAATGAACAAGGATCCCAGTGTGGTATGTGACCTGAGAGGGGGTGTCCTGGGCGAGACTGGGAGTCTTGACACCAACTAGACTTGGTGCTGGAAATGTCTGTGGTGCTGCCATGGGAGGAGGTGGCTGGTGGGCTCCCAGAGTATCAGGTTCTTGGGCACAGCCTGACGGTACTGTTACCAGCACCAGAGGGCGCCCAGTGGCTCAGGCCATGCACCAGGCAGTGGCAGCCTTGCAAGTCTTGACCCTGCGTGACTTGAGCATTGCCTGGTGGGCTTCAGCCTAGGCAGGGGCAGGCTAACAAGGCCCTCCTTACTCTGTCCTCAGTAACTACTCCTACCCGCCGTGTACCCTGACGGACGAGGAGACCCGTACAGAGATGATTAACCGGGAGCTGCAGATCTCCCAGCGAGAGAAGCAGGAGATCCTAGCATTTGAGGGCCATCTGGCTGCTGCATCCACCAAGCAGACGATCACCGAGAGCAGCAGCCTCCTCCTGTCACAGCTCACCAGCCTGGATCCGCAGTATGCCCCACCTCCTCCCTAGCACCCTGAGGCCTAGAGCAGAGTAGATCTGTGTGGCAGGTGGTTGGCTTGGTAGAATGAGGAGGGGGGCAGGCAAAGCCAACCACACCTTGCTGACCTTAAGCATGCAGCATGCCCAGGCCCCGCTGCATTGACACCATCACTGTGGATCAGGTCTGGGGATAGCTGGGTTGTGCCTGGGATTAGTCCTCAGGTCTCAGCTACCCTAAGGAGCAGGGCTGGGAGGAGGCAGTGGCTCCTTGCTCTTGCTCTTCCCCTAGCCCATCACTATTGGTTGCAGGAGTACAGTGCAGATAGTTTTTTGACCCTCATGTCCTCTGTGACCTACAGGGGCCCACCCCGGAGGCCACCTCCTCACATCCTGGAACAGGTGAAGGGCCTCAACCAGTCCCTGCGCCTTGGGCACCTCCTCTGTCGCAGCCGCAACCCTGACTTCCTCCTCAACATCATCCAGAGGCAGGTGGGCCCGGGGAAATGTTCTGCAGGTAGACAGCAGGTGGCTGGGAGGGCTCAGGCTGTGGTGGGCTCTGATCACAGCACTGCAGCTGGGAGAGGACAGAGTGTACCTGCCTGTAAGGCAGGGTGTACCTGGGTACCCGTGGGGCAGGGCACACCTGGATACTCCTCTGTGGGCTCCTAGAGTTTGGATGGCACAGTCTTGGCTTGGTTTTGTGCCCCTGACTCCTCACAGGTCTCTGCCTGTGGCCCTGCAGAGGGCACCCTGAGATTCGGCTTTGGTGGGAGAGTGTTGGGTGGGCTTGGTAGGTTTGAGCCGAGGCTGCTAAGCATGGGCCTCCACTGTCATCCACCTAGGCCTCCTCACAGTCCATGCCCTGGCTGGCCGACCTGGTACAGTCGAGTGAGGGCTCGCTGGATGTGCTGCCTGTGCAGTGCCTGTGTGAGTTCCTGCTGCACGACGCTGCTGATGACCCCACTTCAGGGGAAGAAGAGGATGAGGGCGAGAGCCGGGAACAGAAGGCCAAGAAGCGGCAGGTGGGTGTCCTGCCTGTCCACCCCAGCTGGGCCTCCCAGGCTGCCCCGTCCCCTGAGAGCATTCTCTCGTCCACAGAGGCAGCAGAAGCAGCAGCAGCTACTGGGCCGCCTGCAGGACCTGCTGCTGGGCCCGAAGGCTGATGAGCAGACCACATGCGAGGTGCTTGACTACTTCCTGCGGCGCCTTGGCTCCTCACAGGTGGCCTCCCGTGTACTGGCCATGAAGGTGAGCACAGCTGGAATGCCATGGCCTTTGTGTCCCCATGTGCGCAGGCTCCGCTTCTGTTCTGTCTGACTTTCACTGTTTGCTTTGGACTTAGTACTTCTGACCTTGCACTTGCAGTGGATGAACCACAGCCCTTTGGCAATTCTCTGGCTCTTCTCAGGTTGCTGAGGTGAAGCATAAGCGTAGTTAGTACTTGCCACCGCTCAGGTGGAACTGAGCAGGGCCTAAGGGTGTGGCTCCACAGAAGAACCTGTGTTTAGATGCCAGAGGCCCCAGCACTCACAGAAAGGTGTTGAACAGAAGTGTTTTGAGGGAACCTCCTGCTGCTACTACTTGTGGCACTTGGGAAGCACTGTATCTTCTGTACAAGGCTCCAAGAGGCATGGGTGGCCCCTGGCAGGACAGGCTGGCTTGGCTTAGCTCTGCACACCTGTGCCTGCAGGGCTTGTCGCTGGTGCTCTCAGAGGGAGGGCTTCGGGACAGAGAGGAGAAGGAGCTGCCCATGGAGGAGGACTCAGGAGAAGCAAGCACGCTGCAGGACTACCAGTGGCTGCTGCGGGACCTGCCAAGGCTGCCCCTGTTCGACAGCGTCCGGGCTGCCACTGCCCTAGCCCTGCAGCAGGTGAGGGCCTGATCGGGTGCGCATAGCAGGCAGGTGGGTGGCAGGAACACTGCCCAGGAGCCCGCTCAGGTACTCTCCCTCCCCAGGCCATCCACATGGAGACTGACCCCCAGACCATCAGTGCCTACCTGGTCTACCTGTCCCAGCACATGCCAATGGAGGAGCAGGGCCCACACAGTGACCTGGCCCTGGTGAGTGGGGTGGATGGGTGGAGACCTGCCCTGGGGAGGGTGTACAGGAGCTGGAGCCTGCTGTGTCCACAGAGTTTTGATGGCTTGAGGGGGCTAGAGCGTATTCTCACACTGGTGCACAGGGGAGCCAGAGTGCTAAGATTTTTACTGTCCTTTATGCTGTCCTCCCCTGGATAACCTCCTGACTTGGCTTTCTTGTTAGCTGCCCCAGCCGCAGTGCGGGGCGGTGCAAGTTCCTGGGCCAAGTCTGTGGGTGGGTGAGGAGCAAGTGAGAGAGCATCAGTCACAGAATGGGCTTCCTCCAGTCTGGATTCCTTCTGGGGGCTGTAAACCCAGGTCTGCCTGCCTAGTGATTTCTGAAGTCATTGTCTTCCAAGCCTCTGGTCCAGCATTCATCCTGGGGTGGCTCATGGCCAGGCTTTTCAGCATTGGTGCATGTATATACATGTCATGTCTAGACAGATTGTGACAGTGTTTTCTTTTAGCTGTGGAGACTGTTTCTGCTGTCAGTGGGGTGGTGTCTGTCAGCTGTCTTTACCCTGGTCCCTACACCCCTTCCCCTCCACCCTGTGGCAGGCACAGGGCTGCAATGGCTTCCATTTTCAAGGCCATCGTCAACTTTTTCTCTGAGCCCTGTGTCTCCTTACGAGTCTGAGGAAGCCCTGTGAGCTCTCCCTGCCCCAGTGCTGCCACCTGCCTTGCACGAGCGTCCCACATGTTGCTGGGGTCACTTCACAGTGCTCCTCTTATGGTGCAGTATGTGGTCTGCTCAGGGTCACATGGTGTCATGACCAACTGCTGGGCTTGTGTGCAGAGAGGAAGAGAATGGCCGCTGGTGGCCACAGTTCCTCTGACGGCCCTTGTCTCTCCAGGATGTAGCCCGGCTGGTTGTGGAACGCTCTACCATCATGGCGCACCTCTTCTCCAAGCTTTCCTGCAGCTCCACTTCTGATGCCGTTCTGGGTGCCCTGCTGTCTGTTTTCTCCCGCTATGTGCGGCGCATGCGCAAGAGCAAAGAAGGCGAGGAGGTCTACAGCTGGGTAAGATGGCCCTTGGCCCCTGAATCCCGGCTCCTAGCTTCCCAAGGCACCTGACCTCTGTTCCACTCTCCTGTCTGTAGTCAGAGTCCCAGGACCAAGTCTTCCTGCGCTGGGCCAGCGGAGAGACAGCCACCATGCACATCCTCGTGGTCCATGCCATGGTCATCCTGCTGACACTGGGCCCACCCCGCGGTGAGCCTTGCTGGCTTGGGAGGGTCTGTCCTGGAGGGTCACACCCTTTCCCATCAGCTTTGTGCAGAACCTAGTGGCTTGGACTGGCTGAGCCCTGTGCCCAGCAGCCTTCCCTTTTTTCCTTCCTGGCCATTGTGACTATTCTACCACTTACCTGGTTACTCCTGTGAGAGCAGGAGAAGGCCAGGACCTCCTTGCTGGGGGTCTTGTGCATGTGGGTGGCTCTGCCAGAATGGGTGCTGCCACGTGGCAGTGAAAGTGGCTAGCCCTAGGGTATACATCCACTGTGTCACCCTTGGGAAGGGGAGGGGGAAGGCTGGCATTGCTGTCCTACCCCTTGGGCTTCCCTTTGACCCCGTGGAGAGGGTGTTCAGAAGAGAGCTGGCCTGGCCAGGCACCTTGTGCTATGGGCACAACTTCTCTGGGGCAGGGGATCTCAAGAAGCAGATCCATCTCTTAGAGCCTTTTTTCTCACCTGTAAGTGCAGGTGCTACGCTTGTCCCACAGAAGAGGTACACTATTTCATACCCAGCTCTGGGCAGTTGGTCCTCATCTGCATTTGAATCTTCCCTGTTCCTGTGAGGCCTCAATTTCCTCTTATACAAGGAGGATGGCCCTGAGGGCCCTTGAGGCTATGCCAGTTTTGGTCTTTGGTCCTCTTTGGGGTCAGGGCCCTTGGAGGAGAAGTTGCTTATCCGTTTCTTTCTGGAAGCTGCCGATAGTGAGTTCTGTGAGCTCTTGGACATCTGGTTCCCGGAGAAGCAACCACTGCCCACTGCCTTCCTGGTGGACACATCTGAGGAGGCACTGCTGCTGCCTGACTGGCTGAAGCTCCGCATGATCCGCTCTGAAGTGCCCCGCCTGGTGGATGCTGGTATGCACCAGGTGGTTAGGAGAAAGGAAGGGCCTGGTGAATCCAGGCAGCCCTGTGCCTGCTACCCATGAACCTGTGGGCCTCTGGGACACTCCCAGTGTCCATGTCACCAGTAGAGGCTCACTGAGTTATGGTCACACCAGGCCCAGCTGCCCTGACCGTGATGGGTTGGGGATGCATCCTGGAAAAGAAGTTAAGTGACCAGGGATTGTGAGGGAAGAGGGATGATTTGGGGCCTCTGAGTTCATTCTTAAAGGCTTTGTGGAGTTCAGGCAAATTGCAATGGGGAGAGGACAGTCTAGCAGGGCCTGTCAGGCTGGCAGCTAGGCTAGTATAGAGGCTAGTTAGGCTGGGCCCAGATGCCAGGGGGGCCACTGAGCAAGCAATGCCCACAGCCCTACAGGACCTGGAGCCTCAGCAGCTGCTGCTCTTTGTCCAGTCCTTTGGCATCCCTGTGTCGAGCATGAGCAAACTCCTCCAGTACCTGGACCAGGCAGTGGCCCATGACCCCCAGACCCTGGAGCAGAACATCATGGACAAAAGTAAGCACCCACAGTTGGCTGTATTGGTCGGGCCAGGCTCCCCAGGGTCCTCTAGCCCCTCTGGGTCCTGGGCGAGGGCTGCTGAGGGGGTTGAGCTACAGGTACCATAGGTGGGGTGTGAAAGCCCAGGTCTGGCCCCACCCCCGCACCAGAGCCCCTTTGGGAATTGTTCTGAGGCCTAGGGTAGCATGGGCTCTGGCTGCTGACGCTGCCTTGGTGGAGATCCTGCCTCTCAGCTCCTGCAGCCTCAGGAAGCTCCCAGGACTCTTCTGGGTGTGTGTGAAGTTTCCCAGCACCGCTTCCTGGGGGAACAGGTGCTTCCCATCCATATGCGGCTGTGGTCGGCTGCTGTCTTACAGATTATATGGCACACCTGGTTGAAGTGCAGCATGAGAGAGGCGCATCTGGAGGCCAGACTTTCCACTCCCTGCTCACAGCCTCCCTGCCCCCTCGGCGAGGTACTGGCCCCTCCCACCCCCAACACCGTAGCCCTGGCTTCTGGCCACAGAGACCTCTCAGCAGCTTCCTTGATCGGCACTTGTCTATGGTCACCTTGGGGCCTCAGTTTTAGGTCTGTTCTCCGTATAGACCTGGTCGAGCCCTGGGTCCATAGAGGGCTGACCCTCTGTGGAGATGGGAGCCAGCTCTTTTTCTGGTGATAACCCTTGGGTGAGACTGTGCTGGTTCTCAGGGCTGCCCTGCCAGAGCTGGTCTAAGTTTCTGGCCTGTGGCGATGTCCCTTTATCTAGATAGTACAGAGGCACCGAAACCGAAGAGCAGCCCAGAGCACCCTGCAGGCCAGGGCAGGACTCGGGCAGGGACACAGGTCCGAGTGCTGGGTCCTGAGGACGACTTGGCTGGCATGTTCCTGCAGGTACTGACACTGGTCTGATGACTCCTGCACATGTGCATCCTCACACGTAGTGATTTGACGTGTGCCTGCCCCCAGTGTGGGCCTGCATGGGGGAGGGGGTAGCATCCTGCTCTGAATTGAGTCCGGCCACCCTTGCACACCCCTCTGTTTATCCCTCTATTGCACTTTCTACCTACAGAGGCCAAGATGTGCAGGACTCACTGAAAGGCCCAGTACTGGTGCCTCCCCTGCCCATATCATTCCTCCCTGGTGGAGAGCCTCTGCAGGCACTTGACAGGCTGGCTCTAGAGGCAGCTTTTGGGGGTGTTGGATCCATTCTGCTCTGCAACACAAGTGTCAAGGGCCCTGGTCCCCTGAGTCCACATTGTTGGGACCACAAAGGAACAGAGATCGAGAAGCAGTGCTCGCCTTCCTGATATCTGCCCTCCCCTTCTAGATCTTCCCACTGAATCCTGACCCGCGGTGGCAGAGCTCCAGCCCCCGGCCCCTCGCCCTTGCGCTGCAGCAGGCCCTGGGCCAGGAACTGGCCCGAGTCCGCCAGGGGAACCCTGAGGTGCTGGGCATTACTGTGCGCCTCCTGCAGGCTATGGCCACCCTGCTGGGCTCCCCGCATGGTGGGGCTCTGGCCATGGCCATGCACCGCAGCCACTTCCTCTCCTGCCCGCTAATGCGTCAGCTCTACCAGTACCAGGTACCCACACTGAGGGAGCAGAGGGGGCATGTTTTCAGTGTCCCAGGGCGAGAGAGAGAGGTCTGACCATCACTTAGATCCGCCCCGCATCCTACACTGGCCTTGGTGTAGGGATCCCTGTGTGGGCTTGCTTTTCTTTCCTGTGTTACAGCAGTAGGCAAGAACCCTTCTCCTTACAGGAGGTGACAGACCCATGCACCCTGTGCCTGCCCCTGGCTCTGTGACCTTGTTTCCTGTGTGAATGCACCTTGTTGCTTGTGTGCTGTGTACATGTGTGCTTACTTTGTTTCCTGAAGTATGTGGGAGTAAGTAAGGCAGGATTATGCCTGGAATATGGCATACATGGGAAACTAACACTGGAGGGTTGCAAGTTCATGGACAGCCTGGGCAGCTCAGCAAGATGTTGCCTCAAATTAAAAAAAAAAATCATAAAAGGGGGTCCAGGGATATAGTTCAGTTGTCCCCAGGGTCAATCTCAGTACTGAAAAAAAAGTTAAGTTACCATCAGAACAGTTGATATTTAAGGGTACTACCAGACTGTCCTGGAATGCACTATTGTGAGGGCAGATAAGAGGATGTTGGGCCACTGCAGAGGCCTGTCCCAGCCACATGGCCTCATCTCTCTGTGCTCCCCTACCATGCAGAGCTGTTGTTGTCCCTGGCCAGCATAACCTACATGTTGCCTGTTATCCCTGCAGCGCTGTGTGCCCCAGGACACTGGCTTTTCCTCCCTCTTCCTCAAAGTACTGATGCAGATCCTTCAGTGGCTGGACAGCCCTGCCGTGGAGGGGGGTCCCCTGCAGGCCCAGCTCAAGCTGTTTGCCACCCAGTACTCAGCAAGACGCAGGATCAGTGATGGTGAGGGCGGTGGCGGTGGGCAGCTGGGGTCAGCTGATACGCATGCAGCGGGGCCAAGCGGCTGGGGAAAGACCTGGCCTCCTACAGGAAGGATGGTGGACAGAGGGGCATCTGTGAGACACGAGGGCAGGACAAAGCCCAGTGAGGAAAGGTCACACTGGCTGTCCTGCAGTGCGTAGCGGGCTCCTGCACCTGGCTGAGGCCCTGGGTTTTTGTCATGACCTGGAGATGGTCAACTCCACTGTGAGAGCCGTCATTGCCACCCTGAAGTCTGGGGAGAGGTGCAGCGTGGAGCCAGAGCTCATCAGCAAAGGTATCAGCCTGCCAGGCTCAGGCCCCCGGCTGGCCCACTCTGTCTAAGGACAGGCTCCCCTTGTGGCCTGTGGGACAAGCAGTGACCACTCAGTGCCCACAGATGTCCCCTCCCAGGTGCCTTCATGGGACCTCTTAAGAACAGGAGTGTCCCTGAGGTGAGGAGCATACCCCCCCCAGCCCCGCCTGCCCTGCGCACACTCAGCCATGCCTGGCCTTGGCTGCCTCCCACTCAGTGGTCTCCAGCCTAGAGTAACATGGGACATTCCTCATCCCTCACAGTTCTCCAGGGCCTGATTGAAGTGAGATCCCCCTACCTGGAGGAGTTGTTGACAGCGCTCTTCTCAGCCACCACGGATGCTGCCTGCCAGAGCATGGCCTCCAGGCCCATCGTGGTGGTGAGCTCCCTGCTGCTGCAGGAGAAGGAGGAGCTCCCCACCCCAGGGAAGCAGGATGGCGACAGCGTCAGGTAAGGAGGAGCTGAGGACGCCCAGGGTTTGGCTCTGGCAGGTTCTTCCCTGACTCTCTCTCCCCACAGCCTGGAGGCCGTGCGGCTGGGACCCTCGTCGGGGCTACTAGTGGACTGGCTGGAGATGCTGGACCCCGAAGTAGTGAGCAGCTGCCCTGACCTGCAGCGGCAGCTGCTCTTCTCAGAGAGGAAGGTGACAGGGACCAGCCCAAGGGCAGAGGGTGTTCTGGGCTCCCTGACCTGCCTGGGAACTGGGATTGATAGGAGATGATGCCCAAGGGCCCGCATGGGAGAGAAGGGGTCAGTCTGTGGCGGGGGGGGCACTGCTCTGCCAGACTGAGTGGGCCCGGGCTGCCCAGAGGAGAGTGGAGGGTCTGTGGCCGCAGAAGGGGGCTAGGCACAGGATTTCTCAGTGGTGGGAACAGCACCCTCCAGAGCCAAGTGGACAGGGCCTGGGGCACCTCTGCCCTGTGCCACCCTGGGCAGAGAGGTGAGGCAGTGGTTGGATGGTTGGTGTTGGTGGGGCCAGTGGCCACCCTTGAAGTGTGCTGCAGGGAGCACAGCAGCCAGCAGGCTCCAGGAGCAGGAGCAGCTATCTCTGTCAGGCGGTTCTGCCCCATCTCCCCAACCAGCAAACAGCCGACTCACGTCCGCCCCTTCCTGGGCTGACCCCCACCCCCGTCCTAGCCTCAGGTACAGGTAATGCTCAGGGCTTCTAAGCCATGAGTCCTGCTGGAAATGGCCTCGAGCATTTACTTCCCAGGTGGTGGCCAGGATGTTATCAGCTGACCTGGCTCAGCAGGGCTGGCCAGTTCCTCAGCCCAGTTGGGATCATTCCAGCTTCTGTCATTTCTCAGGGCAAAGACCATGCAGGTGCCCAGGTGCCGTCTTTCCGCCCCTATCTCCTGGCTCTCCTCACGCATCAGTCCAGCTGGGCCACATTGCACCAGTGCATCCACGTCCTGCTGGGCCAGAGCCGGGAGCAGAGGTGAGGTCCCTTGCCTGGGCTTTGCATCCCCACAGGCACTGCATGATGGCTGCAGGGCTCGTGTCGCTATGCCAGAAACTGTCAGCACTGTTGAAGCAGCTATATCAGCCACTTGCCTGCTGCTTCTGGTAAATGTGTGTAAATGTCCTCAGCGCTGGGATCACAGGGCATCTGGCATTCACCCCATATTGGTGCTGGGTCCCTGCACCCTCGGGTCTAGCATGCCTATGCTGGCCGAGGCCACCATTCTTAGCCTCTACAGGGCACGAATGCCCTCACTAAGAGGGCAGACAGCCTCTCTCCCTGGCTTTTATCCTTGGACCACAGTCTCTGTCATTCTCTGTCTGTGAAGAATTTAATGACTGTCCACATGGGTGTAGGAGGACTGTACCCAAGGGGTGGCACTGAAAAGCACCAAGACCCATCCTGTGCAGCCATCCCTGCCTCTGAAAGCGCACAGTGTGGACAGGACTAATGCATGCATTCCCTCCACAGTGGGAATTGGGCATCCAGTGCATGGGCACAGGCATGGGTCAGGGGGGCCCACATTCTCTGCCAGTGGGTCCGTGATTAGGGTCCCTTCAAAAGCTTTGGGCTTTTCCCCAGAAGCCTCCATGCTCCCTGGCCTCAGATAGAATCCCTGCTTCCTCCCAGGTTTGACCCCTCTGCCTCCCTGGACTTCCTCTGGGCCTGCATTCATGTTCCACGGATCTGGCAGGGAAGGGACCAGCGCACCCCACAGGCAGGTCTTGATGAGGGTGGGGGTGGCCCAGGCCTACAGGGTAGCCCATCCTGGGGCTGACCGGTGGGCTTCTGTTGCAGGAGCGGCGGGAAGAGCTGGCCCTCTGTGTGCAGGCTGCAGAGCTCATCAGCCTGGTAGAGCTAATCCTGGGTGAAGCGGAGACCAGGAGCCAGGATGGGGATGCAGCCGCCTGTACTCTAATTCAGGCCCGGCTGCCCTTGCTGCTTAGCTGCTGCCATGGCAATGACGAGAATGTCAGAAAAGTGACAGAGTACCTGACCAGCTCCATGCAACAGTGGGGAGATAGGTACCCAGGGCTCTCATATCCCCATGGGATGCGATAACACTGCCCTCACTTGGGAGCTTGGGAAGCTCAGGCTCAGTTTCCATCAGCATGCCCGGGCCCGAGCCATTTTGGCTCCTTCGGTGTGCCCAGCCCCTGTCCCATCCATCTTGTGGCCCCACCTACTCTGTTGCAGTGTGCTGGGCAGGCGGTGTCGAGACCTGCTTCTGCAGCTCTACCTGCAGCGGCCAGAGCTCCGAGTGTTGATACCTGAGGTCCTGCCGCTCAGTGAGGGGGCCACAGGCAGCAGCGTCTGCAAGGTGAGATGGTGCCTCGTGCACATACCCTGTTGGAGTGGCCATGACCAGGATGGTGGGTGGGTCTGTCAGCGTAGCATGCCAGCTTTCTCAGAAAGCCTAACCCATGAGGAATCCTGAGACTCTGCCTTGAATAGAATCCCAAACTGGGAAGTGGTGGGTAGTGGCATTGCGTGAGGGTAGCCCTGTCTCCCCTCCTCACCTGAGTTCTTGTCTTGTGCATGGAACAACTCCCACCTGCAGTGTGGTGTCTCTCTGCCCCTTGCCCGCTTGGCTGACAGGAGGCTGTATGTGTGTGTGGCATGTGGTGCACATGTGAACTATGAGCCCATCATCCAGATGGGGCAGTACCGTCACCACAGACACATCCTTACATCCCTTCCTCTGCCCCTTCCCACCAGCATGGACACATTCTTATGTTTGGAGTGCTGTATGCATGCTCTTGGGTGTTGGCATTCTCTGGCATAAGTCCAAAATGATCTGTGTGGTCTGTACGCAGTCCATTTCTTCCCATTGCCAAGTGATGTCTGCCACAGGCACGGCCTGTTTATGTCTCTTGCCCTTGGTGAGGACTGTTTGCGGTGTTTCCACTTGGGCTGTGAGGGCCTCTAGCTGGTCCCTGGAAGACTCCCCACCCCCACCTTATGCCTCCTCCCTCCTTAGCTGGACGGGCTTATTCACCGCTTCATCACCCTCCTCGCCGACACCAGTGACTCCCGGTCCTCTGAGAGCCGAGTAGCAGACGCCAACATGGCCTGCCGGAAGCTGGCTGTGGCCCACCCCATCCTGATGCTCAGGTACTGTGGCTCCTCCACATGACTGAAGCACCAGAGGAGGCACCTGGGCCATGACTGTACCCAGGGAGGGTCCACAGGCAGAGCACAGCCCTTGCCTTCTGCACTCCCGAGCCGGGGCAAGTCCTCTGTCAGTGTCCTGTGTCTAGCCCTGCTGCAGTGTGAGTTCCAGAAGGGCCTTCAGCTAGAAGCTGGTGCGTAGCAACCATGGGCCCTGGCTGCTGTACCTGCCACAGGAGCCCTAGCCTGTGGCAGAGCCTTGGGAAGAGATAGGTGGACCCCAGAAAAACAGATCAGGTGGACTGCCCCCAACAGACTAGGTAGCTGGTGCAGCCCCCCAGCAGACCTGGTCTTTGGGGCTAATACAAGACCAGGCCCTACTGCTGAAAGCTGCTCCCTGAACAGGGTCACTTGGAGCCTATAGGACACAAACCTGGCCCTCGTGGGTAGTAGCCTTGGTATGCTTCCACTGGGTGAAGGGTTAGCCCGAGGAGGGGAAGCTGTTTGCAGTCTCTAAGAAAGTGGGTTGGGATGTGCCGGTCTTTGGTTGGGGCCGTTGAGGACACCTGGTCCGGAGTGATTTCAGAACCCTCTGCCCACAGGCACCTGCCCATGATGGCGGCTCTGCTGCATGGCCGCACACACCTCAACTTCCAGGAGTTTCGGCAGCAAGGCCACCTGACCTTCTTCCTGCACGTACTGGGGCTGTTGGGGCTGCTGCAGCCGCATGTCTTCCAGAGCGCACACCAGGGGGCGCTGTGGGACTGCCTGCGCTCCTTTGTCCGCCTGCTCCTGGTGGGTTCTGACATCCTCCAAGCCTTCATCTCAGCTCCTCTCCACCCTACTCCCATGGTCTGGGCCAGGCCCTGGCTTTCTAAACCAGGACCTGTGGGACCCCGTTAAGCTCAGGGGAGCCAAGGCCTGGCCACTCATGCAGTGCCTTCTGTCTCCTCCACTGCCCTAGGGATCAGCTTATATCCTGAGAAGCCCTATTCAAGCTTTTCATGTGCCTGGGTGGCCCCAAGTTTTTGAGTACCCATCAGTGCTGAGCTTGCTGTCTGTGCTCAGCTTGCTGCATGTTTGCTATTTTGTCACATGCCCCAGTTGGGTACCTGCGTGTCTGCAGTGACCAGCCTGCCACTTTCAGATCCATCACATGCCATATAGTGATCCACAGTGTAGTTCTCTCCAAGGGTCAGGGAAAGCAGCCTAGCAGGAGGCCACAGGGTTCTGAGCACTCTGGCTTTCTGCAGAACTACCGGAAGTCCTCCCGCCACCTGGCCCCTTTCATCAGCAAGTTCGTGCAATTCATCCACAAGTACCTCACCTGCAGTGCTCCCGCGGCTGTCTCCTTCCTGCAGAAGCACGCAGATCCCCTCCAGTGAGTGCCACGCACCCAGCAGGCATGTTGGGCCGGGGTGATGGCAGCAGAGGGTGTGTCTGGGATACTTAGGCTGTGACAGCAGAGGGCTGCTCAGTGGCAGCTGATGCTCTGCTCAGCACCTTGCAGCTCCCTGCCTCTGTCCCCATATGGCCTCCTCCCCTCCATCTGTTTTGTTTGGCGGTACTGGGGATTGAACTCAGGACCCTGCGCCTGCTAGGCAGGCACCTATTCCACTGAGCTATATCCCCAGCCCACCTCCATCTGTTTTGCCTCCTGGGGCCCTGCCCTCTGGTTCTCTGCAGGGCTCCCCTCCCCTCCCTGTCCCTCAGCACCACCGGCTAGTATATCCCCCAGGTAAAATCCAGCAGCCTTCTCTCCTCCAGCGACCTTTCCTCCGACAACAATGACCTGGTGATGCTGAAGTCCCTCCTTGCAGGGCTCAGCCTACCCAGCCGGGATGGCAGAGCTGACGGCAGCCTGGACGAGGAAGGTGAAGGTGAGTGGGCTGTGAGGAGGTTCTGTTACGTCTGGGTGCCACCAGCAGCATGGCTGGCCCTCAGCCGTGCTGGGTGTCCTGATGTGGATGTAGTGACCCCTGGTACCTCCTTTGTTCTACATCGCTGGTGCCATGGTAGACAACACACCTGTCCTAGGGACCTTGCCAGATCCCATTGCCCCTCTAGGGACCTCCCCAGGCTGCACTGCTCAGGGCTTGTCCTTGGCTCTCCAGTGTGTCCTGTGCTGTCATGATCTCAGAGGGGTGGTAGATGGGGATGGTCAGCATAAGGGAACAAGAAGAGCCCTGTCCAGAGATGGCACCTAGCAGCCCCTGGCCCTGCCTCTGTCACAGAGGACCTTGTACAGACGGGGCACCATGTTCAGCCCAGAGTGCTCCTGGAGGAGAACTTCATTTTCATGGTGCTCCTGAGTGAGGCTGGCCTTAGTGTTCCCCTGCAGCACTAACTGACTTTTCCAGATGAGCACTCAGCCAATTCCCTGCCACTGGTCAGTGTCTCCCTGTCTACCCCCTTGACCGCGGCTGACATGGCCCCGCACATGAAGAGGCTGTCCCGGGGCCAGACCGTTGAGGGTGAGTAGGGTTGGCTCCTTTGTGCTGCCCAGGCTGGTGCCCTGGGCTCCTCGGGGGCTTGCTCTTCATGGGAGCTGCTCAGCTTGCCGGATTGACTGGGATGTGTGGCCTCAGACAGACTGGGAACCCCAAAGTGTTAGGGGTTCCCCAGGAAGGAGGCCTGGTAGGCAGCCTGAGATGATGTGTGTGTGCGCTGGAGCATTGGGTGCCACTTAGAGCCCTGGGTGTGGAGGAGCCTGGTGGACTTTGCTAGAGACCAGCACATGAGAGTCAAATGGTGGTAGGGGTGCTACCAGGGAGGGCAGCTGCAGCGTGTGGTATCCACACCTCCCTGCATCCCTGGGGGTGTGCCTTCGAGTGCTTCCCTGGGCCCTGAAGTGCTTTGGTTGCTCCAAATGATTTGGGACCAGGCAGAAGGTCCTCCCTCTCTGGCCTCATAGCCCCTCTGCAGCCTGGCTCTGACTTCTGTGTCCCTCTTAGACCTCCTGGAGGCCCTGAGTGACATAGACGAAATGTCCCGGCGGAGACCTGAGATCTTAGGATTTTTCTCCGTGAGTAGCAGAGGCTGGACTGGGAGGAGCCTGAGCAGAGGCCTTGGGAAGGAGCTGTGCCCCACTCTGTGCTGCTGCTTAGGCCCCTGGTGGCCAGCCTCAGGGTTGGGTCTGCCCTAGTTGTCATGGAGCCAGGCTGGCTCTGCCTCCCTGCAGGGGGGAGCCATGGCAGGGGTGAGGAGTGAGTCCCCACTGAGGTGGTCCTGCAACCTTGCCTCATTCCTGACAGACCAACCTGCAGCGGCTAATGAGCTCAGCCGAGGAGTCCTGCCGCAATCTGGCCTTCAGCCTGGCACTGCGCTCCATCCAGAACAACCCCAGGTAAGCCCACCATGCCCCCCAACACTGCTGCAGAGAGAGCTGCCCCAAGGGCCCAGGGTGGCTGGACCAGGCTTTCTGGCAGGTCAGCGCCTCAGCACCTCCTTCCCATCAGGGCCTGGCTATGGTGCCCCTGGGTTCTCGGGCACAGTGGGCAGGACCCGCTCTGTACATGTCTTACAGCATTGCGGCTGACTTCCTGCCCACCTTCATGTACTGTCTGGGCAGCCGCGACTTCGAGGTGGTGCAGACGGCCCTCAGGAACCTGCCAGAGTACACACTGCTCTGCCAAGGTGAGCCTTGCCCAGTCCACCCAGAAGCCCCTGCCGTCCTGTGCCCTTGCTACCTGACCGTGTCCCCACAGAGCATGCAGCTGTGTTGCTGCACCGAGCCTTCCTAGTGGGCATGTACGGCCAGATAGACACCAGCGCCCAGATCTCCGACGCCCTGAAGATCCTGCATATGGAGGCTGTGATGTGACCTGCTACGGCCACTACTCTTGGCCTCTGTGCCATGCTGGTCTCATCAGAAGATCCCTGAGGATGGGCAGGGCTGGGAGCAGCTCTTCTGGACTAGCAGCTGGCACTCCATCCGAGTCCAGCCCACCTTCTGGTTAGGGCCCTGTGCAGAGCCGTGGGGGGCACAGCCCAGTGTGAGGAGTGGCTGGCATCCCAGGGAGGCCAGCAGAGCTGGCGTGAAATGAAACATTCTGAATCCCCTAGTGCTGATGTCTGGTGTTCTGTGTTGCCCTGGCTGGTGCCAGCCTGGACCCTGCCCATTGTTCTCTGTGGCCAAGACACTAGTGTCTTGGAGTGCGGGGTTCTGAGAGGGAGACTGAGGGTAGAACCCAAGCCACTCCCCACAGACCAGCCTGTTCCCCAGGGTCCACACCACTGTTTCCTGTGGTGTAGCCCCAGGCCTTCCTGGCCCTGACTTCTCTGTCCATGGGATCAGTCTAGACAGGTCACACCAATGCACAGGGCCACATGGGGGCTGGGCAGAATGAACAATCCTTTCTCTGCCCCAAAAGGATAGGTCTGAGATCCTCAAGGTCCTCGCCTGTCTGCTCTGGCTAGGGCTTGGCCCTGGAGCAGCCCAGGTGGCCAGTGAGCCTGGCCTAACCCCCTTCAGTCTCAGCAGTTCTGCTGAAGGGAGGCAGCAAGCCTCGGGAGCTGGCAGGCAGGGTCGGGGTGGGGATATGTTGGGCACATTATGCCTCTTGCCCTCCCTAGGGGCACATGGCCAAGTCCCCTTGTCCTGGGGTCCCAGCTGGATGCTTCTCCTGGTTAGGATTGAAGCCACCTGTGTTCTCCATCCCTAGGGCACTGTAGAGGGACAACCACAGCCCGAGGTTCCATTGACACTGATGACAGCTCTTCAGGCAGGATCCACCCTGGCTGCCCTGATCTTGCTCAGTTGTGCCATCAGAGGCCACCAGGGGGCACCATGGCAAAAATAATCAGGCCAGGCCTTCCCCAAGCTCCTGATGACCTTGCACCTGGATGCTGGAGATGCCATGGGCTCTGGAGATGATCTGAATGGCAGCGGCTGGAGCCTGCAGGCTTAGGCCCACAACCCTGCCCTAGCCAATCTGTCCATATTTACATCACTGGAGCACCCACCTGCCCACCCTCTTATATGGCCTAAGGATCTGGGTATCCCCACTATGCCTATCCACTTGAGAAAGGTCCCTGGGGGCTCCGCAGGGCTGGGGGTTGCTCTGGAAATAACTTGGAGGCCCAAGTTGGCCAGGGAGTGAGGAACAGAAATGCTCTCAGGTGGCTGGAGGCCCTGAATGGCCTCCACTCCAGTGCTCAAGGCTTCTGTGCCCCGGCACTTGCCCTGGTGTGGAGCTGGTCTTTGTTTAAAGGTGAAGACAGCACTGACACTACTCCCACATGACCAGAGGGCACAGGGCAGGCCAGCTGGTCCACCCCCCACGACCTGGCCTTCCCAGCCTCCGAGCGTATGGTGCCTTCAACCCTGGCCCCACTGGCTCTGCTGGCTGGACTCTCCTGGGCTCCACCCTCTGTGGCCTGCCATTTCTCACACCGGTCCACGAAGACCCAGGACCCCTTCCTGGGCACTTGTCTTCAGCTTTCCTGGCCTCCGCACTCGTGTTTTACAGGCTTGGTCAGTGAATACCTGTGGCACACAGAGACGGCTTCCCATACTACAGGGCAGGGAGCTGCCTGTCCCAGGCTGTGCTGCATAATGGAACTTTCCACCCTGCTGAGGCCCCAGATGTCAGCCTGGTGGTCACATCTGAGCACCCTTTGCTTCTGTCACGTAGCACAGTGCCACCCAACCCCCAAACTCAGCTATCAGTACATCTGCTTGTTCTCATGTGCTACCCCATCACCCCAGAACCCGAGCTGCCTGGCAGGTGGGTGATACCTTCTACCCCAGCACGTCTGAGGTTTAGAAAGATGGTGGGGAAGGGATAAGGCTGGAGCCTGCGTAGCCCCTGACCCCTCCAGTCTCATGGAGAGGGTAGGTACTGGGATCCTGGGGCCCCTTCCCTTTGGGCCTTGTCTTTCCCATGACCATTATGCAGGGGCTGGGCATGGAAGGCCAGGGCCTGTGGGTGCCAAGCTTTGCAACTGGGCTGGCTTGAAGTAGGTGTCCAGGGGTGTTTGTAGTTGCCCCTGCTGGGGGCAAGCCTTTAGCAACCAGTGTCTTGTGCACACAGGGAAAGTGACTGTGGAAGGCAGGGTCCATGTCACTAGTGGGAGAGGGGCAGGACTATCTGGTGAGGGTAACGGACCCAGCACCTTGTGTCTTGTGCTGGTGGTAGGAGGCCTGGTGCTGGGGCTCATAAGGCTGGGGAGGCACTGGCTAGGGACACCCTCAGTCCTGTGGTGTATATGGTGAGGCTGTCACCCACTCGGGATGGGCAGGTGTCTGGAGAGCCTGTGTGCTCCTCCATGTCCGTTTACCCGGCCCCGAGATGAGCATGGCTCAGTGTGGCGTGTAGGGGCCCAAACCCCATCCTCTCTCCTGAAGCACCTCTAGGAAAGTTTCCCGCAGGCCGCTGACACCCCCACCCCAGGGTCTGAGTTGTTACAGCTTGTCTCTGCTCCAGGTGTGTGGTGCTGGGAGGCTCCAGCCACAGCCTGTTGGTGATTGCTCTGCTGCCACAGGCCTGGAACTAGACCCTTACGGAGACTGCTGTGGCCCCCGGTGTGGGGAGGGGACAGGGCTGGCAGGCATGAGCCTGAGGGTGTGCACGTCTCCAGTCCCCTCTGGCCCCAGTTTACCCCCATGTGAGAGGCTGCACTCCCACCTACCCCAGTGTGGGAACTGAGATGGCCTGCCCACTCCAAGGGCCAACAAGGAGCCCCAGTTATGGCAGCCAGAGCTGAGGAGCAGCACCTGGTACTCACACCAGGGTGAGGCCTTGGCAGCTCCTGAGTGTGGTCCAACGTGGTCCCAGCACTGAGGAGCAACAGGTGGCCATGCTTGGAGGCTCTGGCTCTGTCCAGCCCGACCAGGGCCTATGACTGGTGCTGAGCAAGGCTGGATGGGACTACCCAACCCTGTGGGACAAGCCCTTGATGGACTTGGAATCCTCACCAAGAGGGCTGACTGTGGCAGTGGCTTGGTGCTGATGGGAACCTGCAGCAAGTGCATGGTGGGAGCAGGTGCTGACTCTGTGCACGCACACCCAAGCTTCCCTGTCTGGCTCCCCAGCTCCTCTCCACAGCACCCCCAGGGAGTAACTTTGTGGCCTCTAATGGAACATGAAGGCCCCAATATGTGTGTACGGAACTCCCTGTGCAGGAGAGAGCAGAGCCTGGTAGGTGGGGGCTCTCAGAGTCCTAACAGCACCCCGCCTCCCTTTCCACCCTGCAGAGACTGGGGGCAGGGACACGGTCACAGGGCAGGCTCCAAGCCCTGCCAAGCTCCTCTGTGAGGGTGCTTGGGGTGGGGCTGAGTGAGGTTCCACTCACCTGTGGAGACAGGCACACAGGTCTTGGGTTTCACTTTCGGTCTTGCTAGGGACTAACTACCTAGATCCTTCGCAGAGGTCTCCTTGCACCCTGGAGCCTGGTGAGTCAGGTGAAGACAGGAGGCTGATGTGCCCAAGGTCACCTCTCAGGTGGACCATTTCAGGTGTCCCCATTGGGCCATGTGTGGCTTGAGGCCTCTTAGGACTTCAGCCCTTTTCTCTTGGAAGGTGATATTCAGGAAGCCCTAGGGAGGACAGGCTGGCCAAACCAGAAGTCCTAGTTTTCTCCCCAAGTCCCTCACCTGTACAGACCCAAAAGGTCACACTGTCAGCATTAGGCCCAGCTGGGTTCACGAGATCCCAGAGGTTGGATCCCAAAAGGCCAACACTCAGGCACTGGAAGTGCCACCTCTGCATAGGAAGCAGGAGTAGCTATTAGAAGAGGGGCTCTTGAGGGATGAGTAGCTTTCCAGCTGGGTCCTTCAGCTCATCAGCTTGCAGTCAGGGGCACAGGACTCTAGCTGGCCATTGCCTGGGTGGTGGGTGGTAAGCCTACAACCTTGGCTTTTCTGCCTGGTACCTGTCTATAGAGTTAGGCGTGGAAGGGACTGTGGGGCAGGGTGGGCGTGGCACAAAGAGGGCACAGAGTGACCTAGTTGTAGCTGCTCTAGGCATTGACCAGGGCCAGCGAGGAGAGGGAGTTGGAGTGGCTCCCTCAGAGTGGAAGCTCCGCTTGGCAAGGTTTGGTCCTGGCCACACAGGAAGGGTGGGTCAGTGGACTTGTAGAGCCCAGGCCCATTGCTCCATGTCTCCTGCTGTCCCCTCATGCCGGCCCTGGGGCTAGGTCCCTTCAGCCGCTCAGCCCCTTGGCCTCTGGGCAGCCCAGCAGGGGTACAGGAGCTCCCAGGGCATGGATTACAAAATGTATGTCTTAAGGAACTGAGGGGCAGTCTGTCAGAGCTGGGCTGCTGAAGGACAGACCACAGGGCTCTGACCTGCTTGCTTTTCCTTGCCTGTGGCCTCAGGCATCACCCTCAAGCCCATTTCCACATCTGTACCATAGGTATCAAAATAATGCTGGACCTTTGTGTGGTCTCTCGTTACTGAACAGAGAGGTGCTGTGATCTGGCCAAGGAAGCACAGCAATCAGGGCAGGCTGGACTGACCCCCTCCCTGGGCCTGCCTGCTCTGTTTGCAGGAGCGTGAAGGGCCAGCCCCATTACAAGGGTTCCTATAGATGGTATGAGGAGGATTAATAATGTATTTATAACACATCGTCGTGGTAGCCGAAAATGATCTATAAATGTGCGGTAAATGTTTTATAATGTTTTTGTAACCCGTTATAAATGATAAATGGTGGACTATAGATGCCGGATCAAATATTTATAATGCATTGTGCGCGATGTCGGGCTGCTACAGTTCAGGAAAGCCATTAATAATAAAGTGGATGGAAATGTAAAAGTTACGGACGTGCCCGGCAATGCCATTTATAATGAAATGTAAAATTTGGCTGGTGGAAACACCCGTGGCCACATCCACAGCCTGGCCAGCATCTCCTGGAGGCCGGGAGGAGCAGTCGTGAATTATTTGTGAAGCGTGGATGAGAAGGCATGCTGCCACTGCGTGCTGCAGAAATAACACTATTAATATTCCCACGGTGCATGCATTATGCACTGGGCCTAATTAATTAATGGACAGCGCTTAAAACAGGGTGTCACAGCTTTTGGCTCCCTCTCCTGCCTAGGGCCAAGGGACATTTTGATTTCCACGCCCCTGAGTGGGCTGTTTGCTGCTCCGTGGCCTTGGGGACATCCCTTGGATGGTCCTCACTGAGGCCACCATGCACTGCCATCCACAAGGATCCCATGGCCCAGCAATGGGAAGGGCCCCCCCTCTTGGGGAAAGACACCTGCTCATCAAGAAGTAAAGGCAGGTCCCAAAACTTGGGAGGCTGAGGCAGGAGGATCCATGTGAATTCCAGGCCAGTCTGGGTTACATAGCAAGACTCTGACTAAAAAGGAAAAAAAATAAGTAAAGGCTTTGAGAAGTCTCGCAGGAAATACAACCGATCAGCCCATCAGCTATCCCATCTGCCCCACCATCCTAGTCTGTCCCCCTGCTGTGGTCCATCAGCCTCCTAAAAGCCTGTTATTGGGGGTTGAAGCTACCAGTGGAAAAAGCTCTACAAGCCCCACCCACCCAGAGGCACTGCCTCCCACACCCTGTTCTGGAGCCCCTCAGCAAGGCAGCCTCTGTGAGTTGAGTGGAAGCCAGGTCTGGCTGCCTTTGGAGAAAATGGACAGCACTTCTGGCCCTGCCCCTCCTGGGGGCCGGCTTTGTCCTCATCCCAGTGGGCTGTGCCCATCTTCTTCCCAGGGAGGCCCTTTAAGCTCATCCAGCACAGGTGAAGTAGGAAGTGGGGAACCAGAGGCTGTCAGGTCTGGAAATTCTGTTTCAGATCAGGGTGGCCGCTCAGGCTAGACTGACTGCTCTTAACCTCTCCTTGTTGGGCGGCTCCTGCCCACCTGGGAGTCTCAGGTTCTGCAGCCTGCACCCCGGGGGTGGGGGAAGTGGGGGGACGTGGGGGGGGCATGAGAGGAGGGGTGAGGAAGCCAGCCATCAGGGTGTGCTGTCCCCAGCCCTCACCTAGTGACAGCTGGGCAACTGGTCCCAGCCAGCCCTGAAATTGTCCCCTGCCCCATCACAGCCCTCTGTTCAGGCACTGGGTCACTGTGTCAGTTTGGGGCTTATTTGCAAAGGGAAACAATACAAAATAAGGACCCATATTTTATAAGATTATTTATAATAGTCACCCAAAGAACGATGTACAAGAGAGTGCAGGAAATCTGTCCACACACTAAGACCAAGGAAAACAGCTGAGGGCCTGGATCCCACGGAAATGTCCTGCATGAGTCCAGCTGAAGGCCTAGAGCCCATAACAATATCTCATGTAGGCCTGTTTCATTAATCTGTGCTGGGAAGTCCCAAAGGTCAGTGGTGGAATCTAGAAAGCCTGTGCAAGTGGGATGAAGGATCTGTGTTAGCAGGCTGAGAGATCTGCGCTGGAGCTGGAAGTGACGCTCAGAAGAACCAGAGTTCCCCTGAAAGGTACCACAGCCATCCTCAGCCACAGTGAGGTCCCAAGCTCCTCTGATGATCAGGAAAGTAGAGTTCCCATCAGGGAACCCAACGCAGCACTCTGCTCCGGGAGACCAGCAGTGCGCCAGAGCTCCCCCAAAGTGAACTGATGCTATTGTCAACGAGGTCCAACGAGGTCCCGAGCTCCCTGGAGGATGACAACAGTTCATCAGGAAAGCCAGCATGACAAGCTCCTCCAGCAGAACCAACAGCTCCTTACAGCTTCCATCAGCTCCCAGCAGCCTTTTTTCTAGCTCCCAACAACCTAACTTCTCCAGTTCTGCCTCTTATGCTGCTGGTAACAATCCCCAGGCGGGCCTCCCATGCTCAGCACCATGCTTACTCAGTTCATCTGGGGGTTATAAGTTGACCACCAGTTGTCAATCTACTACAGTCACTCAGCATGTGCTCCCTGAGGACCTACTGTGTGCTGGAGACACAGTGGCACTGCCATTCAAGCACATTAGATGCTGAAGAAAGGAGGGAAGGAGTAGGAAACTGGGGGTGGCAAGGAGGACAGGCCTCAGGTGATGCTTCAAGCAGTATGGGATCGAGTCAGGGACATCTGAGAGATTTCCAGGTCAGAAAACAGCATGTGCAAATGTCCTGCAGCAGAAACCTGAGGAAGGGGCAGGTGGGAAAGCCTTGCCCGACTCCTGAGGAAGGTGGAGCTGTGGGCCTGATTTTACCCCATGGTAGACTTGTGTGGAGGATGTGCATGGGGCCTGGAGGGGCAGGGTCACCTTGGGCCAAAGAGGACAGTGACTGGGCCAAGGGTGGCTAAAGAGATGGTGTGTGCAGTGGCTAACTTTCCCACCTCTAGGGAAAGAAGGTGACAAGAGCCTGGGGACAAGATGTTCAAGGCCATGTGAGGACCAGGAGTTCGTAGTTCAGTTTGGGAACACTGGACCTGAGGTCCCCAGAGCCATCAGGGAGGCGCTGGGCACAAGAGTCCACTCAGGAACAGCAGGGGATGGGCACATGGGGTGAGTCTGCAATATGAATTCAGTGTCAGAAGGCGCTGAGATGAGAGGAGGTGCTGCTCAGCTCGGCCAGAACTGTGGCCTGGGTCGTGGGAGGGGGTGACCTTGGCCTGGGGCTCTAGGACAGTAGGGGTGAGGATAAGCAGCTGTTCTGGCGCAGAGCACAGGCACTGGGGGCGGCTGGCTTTGTGTCCTGTCCCAAGGGGGACACTGCCTGTCTGCGAGCAGGGAGCCAAAAAAAGAGGCACCACGCTCTGTGACAGGGACCGGCTCAGCGTTCAGCAAGGCCGCAGGAGTGGATGGAGCCTATGGACATGCAGGGACTAGGGCACAGAGTGGGCATCTCACCCAGGGTCTGGGCTGTGGGTGAGGGAGGTGGGTGTTGGTGGGGGCACTTTCATGTGGCACAGCTGCCCACGGGCCAACAGGCAGAGGATGGAGACTCCCCAGAGGCCTGCCCTGAAGGGACCTGGAACAAGGGTGCGCGTTGGGAGAGACTCCAGGAGGCACTGTGCAGATGCGGGTCTCTGGGCTCCCAGCCTGGGGAACAAGGACCTTCTGAGGGACATGACCAGGGGCGTGGGAATGAGAGCCTGGGTTCAGCCTCCCCTCCCAAATATTCTTGTCCAGACCAGGGGGGTCCAGTAGACAGTGGTAGATATTTCACACTGCACAGGCCCAGAGGTAGGCAGCTCCTAGGACAGTCACATCACACAAGTGCCACTTCGAGGGCTGCACAGGGCATGACCTTCAGACTGTGCTGCTTCCCTGAGGTCCTCTCCCAGCTCCCAGGCTGCCCCAGAGCCTGGCTCTGCACAGGTGGGCAGGGCCTGCCCCTCCTCCAGCCCCTGGAGCCACACCTGTGAACAGGGAGGTCACCGACCAGGTGGCAGCAAAGTGTGGGTGCTCAGAGACCCGCAGGGCACAGGGTATTGAGGTGGATGGTGCTATGCTGGGCGAGGGTGTGGGTGGGGAGATGTCTCTTGGGTTTTACACCAATGTCCCTGTGAGGCATGACAAACAGATCAGCGCAGCCCTTGCTTTCTTCTTCTGGTGGTTTCTGTATTTTTTCTACAATAAGTATTATTTTGTTCAAGGGAAAAGTTCTTATCATTCTCCCCAGCAATCTCTGTGTGTCTCCCTGTTTCTCTCCCTGTCTCTCTTGTCTATTTCTCCATCTCTGTCTCTTATGTCTGTTTGTCTTTCTGTCTCTGTCTCTCTGTCTCCATCTCTGTGTCTCTGTGTGTCTCTGTCTCTGTTGGTTGAATCATCAAACTCTAAAGTGCCTGAGGTCTAGAGCCCCATCCCTGTGCCTGGAGCCTGTCCAGCTCACACAGCCCTTCCATGGCCTTCATCCTGGCCTTGGGTGTGAGCGCAATATGCTGTACTTACTAAGCACCTATTGCGTGCCAGGCCATGGGGAACACTGATGGGGAACACTGAGGGGAGGGGCTGTGGCTTCCCTACAGACAAGGAAACTGAGGCTGAGGTCAGGACATTCATATAGAAAGGTGATGGGTTCTGGGTGCTTCTCCCACATCAAGCCACTCCCTGTGTGGGCCCACCTGGGCTATTTAGCCCAGCTGGAGGATTGTCACTGGGCTCCCGGGCCAGGTGCTGGCCTGGTAGAGGATGGGTGGAATAAGATTTCTCAGGGAGCCTGTCTGGGCCAGAACTGCAACCAGTGCTAGGAACGAGTGTGGCTCAGAGTTCAGGCCAGTCCTCTGGCGATGGCTAGGGGATGTGGCTGCCACTGCTGCCCTACACAGTCCATCCCCAGCTCTGCCTTCTGCCCTCGGTGGTCCGGGAGGATCCATGCCTAACAGCGGGTGGAGGCCCTGTACCAGCTGGTGGAGGTGGGAGGATTGGGTCCAGGTCAGATGGGGGTGTGGGTCCAGGGAGGAGCAAAATGGGACCAGAAAGACTTTGGTGGCCCCTGCGGGCCCTAGTGGGGTCCTGGAGGAGGCAGTGCAGTGCAGCCAGTATCAGAGCCAGAGGCTGGGAGCCCCAGGCAGGGTGTGGCAGGGAGAGGCAGGCAAGAACCTGATAAAGACCTTGGACTTTATTCCGAGGGGCCAGGTGAGGGCTGCTCAGACTGACTGCCAGCTGGGGAGCAGGATCCTGTCCCTGTGGGGACAGTGGTGGGCAGGGGGCTGGGGTACACAAGGCTGAGTGTCCTGGCTCTTGGTTGGGGGAACCTGGAAAGACATGCTGTGTAGGGTGCTGGGGGGCTGCCACAAATGCCACCTCCCAGGCCCTGTTGGCAGGGGAGGCCCTGTGGTGACTGATGGTAGGGTGGGTTCTCCAGAGCACCTGCCCCTCTGGGAATCAGAACCTACCACACCCACCTGGCCCCTGGGCCACCCAGGTCCTTCCCCACCCAACTTCCTGGTCCTCACTTGCTTTTCCGGTTCTCCTAACTGCTGCCCGGAGGGTCAAGAGAACCTGGTTCCAGGACTAGCAGTGCTGAACTGGCACTGCTGGGTGTCCCTTTTCTGACAGCAGGCCAATCGCTTTGGCTGGGTAGGGCCAGGGTGACAATCCCAGGCCACTGGGTGGCCCCTATCCAGTAGCTGCTTGCATATCCCTTGGGACAGGGAGCTTACCACGCACACAGGCAGCCCAGTGCTGGGGAGCAGGCTGTCCTCATGCAGGGCGTGGTTGTGGCTTGGGGTCAGAAGACCTCAGTGTCCACTCCCTCTTGGGCACAGAGGAGCTGCCCTGGCTCTGTGCTAGGGGGTGAGTTTAGAAAACACCTTCTGTCCCAGAGGTGCTGTCTAGACAAGTCCTGAGGCCCGGTAGGAGCCAGGTGATCTCACATTTCCATCGGTCCAGTCTGCAAGGCCACAGACAAGGTTACCGCAGAACTGGGGAGGAGGCACTATGGGCCTGTGGGGGTCACTCCCTTAACTGCTGTGTGCGAAATCCAGTGGACACCTGGGAAGCAGAAGGGACAGGAAGTCCCGGGACGTGCTCACCCTGCTGATCTCAGTTTCCTCGTTTGTCAGTGCCTGAAGTAACCAGGCAATGAGAGAAGCAAGACCAGGAAGTGCTTTGAACACCCCGAAACAAGGTGCCCCTGCTCTCCAGGAGTTAGAGTCTGCTCCAGGCTGTTTCTCCGTTCGCCAGCAGGAGTTCCCTCCCACTTCTCCTTGGCGGGCGGGTGGGGTGCGGGGAGGTGGGGCAATTCAAAGAAAGCAAACCTGAAGCTCTTCTCTGCAAGTAGCTACGAGCCACAAGCCCCTCACCCCTCGGCTCTCACCGGGACTCAGAAGATTGTGGGCGTGTCATGGAGGGGGCGGGACGGGGAGCCGGATTCAAGCCTGTGCGCAGCCCGAGGGGCGCGGGGGCGGGGCCTTAGGGGATCCAGGGTCTGGGGGCGGGAGCTTTTCGTGGGTGGAGCCTGCATGCAACAGGCTCAAAAGGGGCGTGGTCCTCAGGGGGCGGGGGCGGCTGCGGCTCCCAGGCTCCGCGTCCGGCCGTGCGGGCAGCACTCCCGGTTCCAGCGGTCGCCGCACTCGGCCCGCGAGCCCGCCGCTGGCAGTTCCCCTGTCTATCCGCGCGCCTGCCCTCAGTGTTCCTAGGGCTGGACCTGTGTGCGGAGCGCCCCGCGCGCCGCCGCCCGCATGGCTGCCATCAAGGCGCTACAGCAGTGGTGCCGGCAGCAGTGCGAGGGGTACCTGGACGTGGACATCACCAACATGACAACCTCGTTCCGCGACGGCCTGGCTTTCTGCGCTATCCTACACCGCCACCGGCCTGATCTCATGTGAGTGCGTTGTGCTTCGCCTGCTCCCTTTGATCCTGCCACGTGGTGCCCACACATTGGGGGAAAGTGAGACTTAGAGCACGGTCAGAGCTTGGGGACACTGCTCGGAGCCTGGCAGAGCAGAGTGTCCTAGGTACAGCTCTCCTGGGGCTTAGGGGTGTCCTACACCAAATGCCGTTGGGCTGTGGCTGGAGCTGGTGGCCTCACAGGCTTAGTCAGTGGTGACTCAGGCAATGCCCAGGCCCCTGGGAAAGAGCTGCCCTCTAGACCCTGGAGACCGCATGATTCTCTGGGGCCTAGCCACAAGACCGGGTCACTGGGGGCGTCCAGTGTGGGGACTGCCGCTTTCTGACATGCCCAGGTACTTTGGGAAATTTAGGGTCACTGAGGAAAGGGGCAGTCAGTGCATGGAGCCCCAGATACCAGGTCTTGCGCTTAGGGTGACAGGAGATGAGATGCAGCTGCAGGAGATGGCAGGGCTGGGGGCCAGGCGCTGCCCCCGGGGCGGTGCTTTGGCAGGGGTGGCTGCACGATGCCTTGATGCTAAATGTTGGCCCAAGTCTGAATCTGTTGTGTCTGTGCCCTTGGGCTGAATGACTGGGACCTGGCTTTGGGGGACAGATACCTAACCTGGACTGGTGGACAGGTGCACAGGAAGGGGGCCATCAAAAGGCCACTACAGCCCAGGCACCTTCTGGGAAAAGTACTGTTTTGAGAAATCACTGTGGTAGCCTGGGCTGGGGGTAGGATGTGTTTGCTGAAGAGGTCTTGACCTGGCAGAAGAGAAGAAAGAACTTTCTCGAACTGGTCTTTATCAGGCCCTTGCTGTACAGACAGGGAAACTGAGGCCCAATGAGAAACCCTTGTTCAGATCAGGCTGAGTCAGGGCCAACATGCAGCTCTTCCTGGTACCAAGCTCTGTTCTTACTAGGAAGCCAGAGTCTTGAGCAAGAGGCTTGGGCTCCTGACCCAAGTTGTGAAATGAGTTTGTGGAGCTACGGGTGTGTGTGTGTGTCTGTGTGTGTGTCTGTGTGTGTGTGTGTGTCTGTGTCCACACAGTCCCTGGGTGGTGGCCTCTGCTCCTCACCGGTACACCCTCTGCTGGCTCTCCAGGGCAGGCATTGGAGCAGATCAAAGGCTGGAAGCTGATCTTTGATGAACGATGGCCTTGGGATGGGATGGCTGGGGGAAGGACCTGGATTGGGGAATCTAGTAGCTGGGTCCCCTGGGGTGCAGGGTCCAGGGTGCAGCTGGCAGGTCACTGGACTCAGGCAGCCCAGAAGAAGCTAGTGTGATAAGTCTTAAAGTAGACAGGAAGATGGTGCCGCTGCCTGATGGCCCTGTAGCCTGGGGTGGGTGAGACTGGACATAGGAGACGTTTCCTGCCCTGGAGAGCTTCTGTCTGCTCCTAGCAGCATGCGTGTGTCTGGCCCGGCATGCACTACGCACAGGGGCATAGATGTGCTTGTGTGTAAGTGTGTGGTCAGTGCTGGCACAAGCAGGCTCATGTACCTGAGCTGTTCACTTAATGGACAGTTCCTAAGTACCTGCTCTGTACTGTACAAGACCCTAGTCCCAGAGATGCAGCATGAACCTGGCCTTAAGTGTTCAGGGCCACTCCGGAAAGGCTAGGGGCCAAGACAGGAAAGAGACTGGAAAAAGAGGTGACTGGTCACAGTTATGCATGGGATGAAGTTATGTTGTTGACTTTCTGACTGGTTGTCCCCGATGCTGGGGTGGCTCTTATTCATCCATGCCTGGAACCCTGCTAGGTGGATATTTGTATTCAGCTGGAACTTTGCAGATAAGAGTGGGAAGGTAGAGCTCAGTAGATGTGGTAGGAGCTCAGTGGGTGCTTGTATGCAGTAGGGAGGAGACGAGACCATATAGCTAAGGGAGAGAGATGGGGCCACGGGACTTGTGGAGCCATGAGCAGCGGGAAGAGGAAGGGCCCTCCCCTGGCCTCTCACAGCTGACGTTGGACCCATAGTCTCCAGACTTCCGGGGAGCAAGGTCTCGTGTGAAGCCTGTGTTTGTGGCATTGGTCACAGCAGTGATGGGATAGGGGACAGGACTGGGCAGGGGTCAGGATGCAGTGTGGGTGGCCTGAGTATGACTGGGGTGTTTGCATCCCTGTGTCTGAGGATGAAACACCGGATCTATGCCTCCTGCCTTGACCCCGCCATCCTCACTGTGGAGCTCTAAGCTGCCCTTCTGCACATACTGGCCACTGGGGAATGTAGGGGACAGCGACTCAGGAGAGCCTGAGGCCAGACTGCCTGAGACCTTGACCAACACTCCCATCCTCCCTTCCTTCCCCTGAATCCTCTAAGGCAGCAGGAAGGTTGATATCCTGTCTCTGTGTCCTTAGCTTCACCACCAGGAAGTCCTTCTCTTTGTCTGACCTCAGTTCTTCCTGCTGCATGCTGAGCGTGGTTCCTCAACCTTCAGCAGAGGGCAGCTGTGAGGGACCAGGCATCAGGCACTGAGCCAGCCAGGTGGGGCTCCTGGGCTCCTGACTCTGCCTGGGGCCTGTGTCGTGCTTCCCCCACACAGGTGGCCTCTGGGCCCCAGTGGGTGTGTGTTCCCCTTAAGGTCAGGAGATGGGCTCATGGAGTGCCACCCATGGGGAGGTGGCCATAAGGGTCTGGCCCTTGCCCATGGCACCCAGAGCCTCTGGTTCTTGGACAGCTCTTGGCGGTGCAGCCACAGGGCCCATTTCTGCCATGACTTGCCTGTGCCAGCTGCCAGATGAGCCTGGCACAGGCCCCACCCTCCTGGCACCAGGGCAGAACCACCGCCCATGTGGCTGATGTCTTCCCAGCTGGCTGGGTCAGGAGCCCAAGACTGGCCAGACCACAAAGGAGGTTGGTAGAAGAAGCCTGTGGGCCTCCTGCTCAGAGGGATCTATCTGTAGGAGCCCCGGGGAAACTTGTCATGAGGTTGGGGTTCTGCAGACTCCCCACTCCTCGGTTGCATGGTGGGGAGACCAGAACTTCCTCAAGGCCCCTCAAGCTCTGTCAGGGCTGAGACCAGGTAGCCTTGCACGGAGGCCTATAGAGTGGCCCACTGATCCTGGGCAGGGCTCCCACAGGCTACCTAAGGCTGGAGACTGGCACTGTGGGGCTAGGGAGAGACTTCTTAGGGTACCTTCTCCATAAGCCTTGGAGCAGGACCTTCTTCCCTTCCAGGCTGGAGCCAGGGGTGGCTGGGTGAGGCTGGGTGAGGCTGGGCTGACCTCTCCTCCCACACAGGCCCAGGGGTCAGCGGGAAAATGCCTGGGCACAGAGGCTTTTTGTTTCTGCTAGAGGGCTGCTGCCCAGACCCCTGCTACCTGCAGCTCTCCAAGGCGGCTGGGAGGGGGCTGATGCTAATTCTCGGATGAGGGCAGCATGGGTGAGGGCAGCATGGGTGAGGGCAGCATTTGGCTCCCGGAGCCCCAGCCTGCCCCGCCTGGCCCCCTCCTTGCCTCGCCTGCCCTGCCAGGGCTCTGGGCTGCTGTCTTCGTCTCTCTCTCCATTCCACTGTCCAGATCCCTCTCTGGGCCTCTGTCTCGTCTGTCCCCCCTCGCTCCCTGCTTCCTGGTAGAACTGGTTCCAGATGTGCTGGAGGTGCCTGGGAAAAACCCTCTGCAGTGCTTTCCCTTCATAGCCCAGGGGCTCACCATAGTGTGGCTGCGTTAGTTACAGGAAGTAAACACTGAGGTCAGCCAGTTGGGATTTGGAAGCCAGGACGGAGCCCAAGGGGAAGGAGGCTGGCTCCCCTCAAGGCTGAAACTCACAGTGTGAGGTCCAGTGTGGCCCGAGGGAGACAACTCAAGGGAGGGGCTGGAGGGGCCTGGCTGGTTGTGCCTCTGGCTGTACAGTGGTCACACAGTGGCAGATGACTGACCAGTGGACCATTGGTGGACTGACCTATGGGCCTCTTGATTTCATTCATTTTGCTAATGCTGCAAGAATAGGCCAATGCTACAGAAATCTCACGCAGCAAGGATTGCACGAATGAAGTCATCAACAAACACAAATTGAGCACTGGCTATGTGCCTCAGCCTGTGGCAGGTGCCTTGGGTTGAACCAGAGCTCACTGATTCTACATGATGACGATTCCAAGGAAGACAGCCTAATTCAGGAGGGTGTCTTTGGTCCTGGCCCCGCCACACTACAGGCGGATGGGCTGTGGCCTTCTCTCCTGTGCTTCTCGGCTGCTGCTCACTGCTCTGAGCCTGCGAAGCCCAAGCTTTTGTCTTGAATCCTTGAAGTCAAGCTGGCTGCCTTCCCTGCCTCAGCTCAAGTCAGTTCCTGCTGCAATGACAAAGTGTCCCAGACTGGGACCACAGAAATGAATTCCCTGGAGGTCCTGGAGGCTGGAGGTCCAAGGTTGGAGTGTCGGCAGGGGCTGGTTCCTCCTGAGGCTCTGGGGAGTCTGTTCGCAGCCTCTTCCCTGTGAACGGCGTCGTCCCTTGGGGTCCTCATGTTTTCCACTCTGTGTCCGTGTTTCTCTTTTTGATGAGCACAAGTCAGATTGAATGAAGGCGGCTTGAACTTGGTCACTCTGTGACTAGCCCCCCTCCTCTCCATTTGGAACCACTGTGGCTTGGACTCCAAGGTCATTTTTTGGAGGGGAGCATAATTCAGCCCCAAAGGCCAGTGACCTCCCGGCTGGCAGAAAGCTGGTCTTGTGGTCTTCCTGGAGGCATGGGTGGGGTCCCTGCTTGCCAGCTGGGGCAGGACTTGCAAGGAGCTCTGACCAGGCACTTTTCAACACAGTGCTAGCCTCAGGGCTTAGCTTCCCAGGGATGTGTGCTGACCTCACCGTGAGCGTGAGCGCTGGGGATGTGGGCCCAGCAGAGCTGGGAAAGGGTGTTTAGACAGAGGCTTGGGGAGGTCCTTGAGGCTGTGGCAGCCTAGGGGCTGGCCAGGGTGCCCCTCCTCTTGTGGACCTCCCCACAGGCCTAGGATAGCAGTTTGGACTTGGTCCTGAGTCCATTGTCTTTGCAGTCATGCCCTGTGTGCCAGGGTCCTGCTCAGAGTGCACTGCTGTAGCTGCAGAGGAAAGCCTGGAAGGCTTGGGGCACTCTGGTCTGCCTGGAGCTGTGGGTCAGGGGGCGGGATGGCCCTGTGGCGGGAGCCACTCCTCCATCCCTGCTTTGTTTAGAGACAACACAGAACTTGTTCTCCTGTTCCCTGCCCCCCAGCCAGCCTTCTTGCAGAGCTGGGGACACAGGGGTGATGTTTCAGTGACCTGGCGTGGGAAGGCCTGGACAAGGGCTCCCAGCTTTCCAAGGAGCCGGGGCAGGAGGAAGGGTGAATGGGCTCTTGAGCCCAGAGGCTGAGCACAGATCCTCCAGTGTGGCTGAGGACTCGGGCTCTTTGGGTGCAGACTAGCCACTATGTGCCCTTGGACATACCTGGGGTTGTACCACATCTGGGACAGACCTGGGGGAACAGAGGCTGCTCAGGCACTTGGTGCTGAAGCATGGTGGTTTCTCTCTTACCTTTCTGTCTACCTTTGGTTTTGTGCAGAGGCGCCTGTGCCCTCAGGGTGATTTCGACATCTGGGAGACATTACTTGGAAGGTGGTTCCAGCCAGAAGTGCTGGAGCCCCAGGGGAGGCTTGCAAAGGAAGGAGGTAGGGCAAACTGCAGCCTCCCCCAGCCCTGTGGCCTGTTTGCTCATCTATAAAATGGGCTTTTGACGTGGCCTGAGGGTCATCATGGGGACAGAGCCCAGCTAGCTTGCGCTCTGCTAGTGGACCGGAGCCAGGCCATTTTAAGCCAGGTGGCTGCAGGCGGTCAGCCCCAGCCCTCTACATTGGAGACCTGCCCAGTCTTCCTGGTTACTGTCAGTCGGCTGAGAAGAGGGCTTCGGGGTCAGTGGCGAGGCCAGCAGGACACAGCTCTTGGCCGAGGCCCCTCCTGTGCTGGGGGATTTATGGGACAGGCTGGGTTACTGATGTGGCAGCTGCGCAGACCCAAGGACAGCAAATGAAGGACAGACAGCTTACTGTTCACCCAGCTCCCTGGTTGGCACCTTCTGTGGGTGTTGTGCAGGCTGGGGCTGCCTGCGTGTGCCCCGGCAGGGCATCCCAGTGTGCTCACGTTGGCACATGTTGGGATGTGTGCCCTGAGACCCTGGCCCTCACTGCAGTGGTTTCGTATGTCCCCTGCACTCCTGTGGTCCTGTACCGGGCTCCAGTGCCTTCTCTTCTGAGGTCCAGCCCTCCCCAGGATGAGGCTGTGCACATGGTGGGTACTTAGATGACGCCCATGAGGGAATGGGGGGGACTCAAACGCCTGGATTTAGAGCTCTGTCGTGACTGGGCCTCCCATCTCCTGCCGTGTGACTGGGCATATCCCTAAGTGACCACTGTCTGTGCTGCAGGGCAGTATGGTGGTGAGGGTGGAAATTTAAGAAAAGCTGACAGCACTAACCCTCAGGAGCCCCCATGAGAATAAAAGTGAATGTCAGGACCCATAGGTGGGCTATGTGGCTACAGGCTGGCTGGGTCTGTTCTGCATGATGGCTCTGTCTCTGCCCTGGGGGCCTTTCAGGTCCCACTGTTCTGCTCTTTCTGAACACCAGGTCACTGAGCTCCATGTTGGAATTAGCCTACTGTGAGCTGTGTCCTTGCTGGGCTACCCTGTGTTGGTGGCTTTGCCTCTCTGGGCCTGACTGAGGCAGACATGATGGGCAAGGCCTCAGGCCCCCAGGGCTGAATGTGGAGGTTCAGCTGTAAGGATCCTTGTGGGGTCTGTGCCTGGCCGCAGGGTCCTGGGTGTTAGGCAGCGTTGCTGTGGCCAGAGGTGACCAGGAGCCCAGCCCAGGACCAGCCTGTCTTGCTGGAGACGTTGTTTATTCAGAGCCCTCACGCCTAGCCTCAGTTTCCCCATTTGGGCAAGATGATCCTGTTAGGAGAAAGGAAAAAAGAACAGAGTACAAGCTCAACAGAACAAGTTTATTTCAGAGCAAATCTGAGAGGGACAGCTCTGGCCCTAGAGACCAGACCAGTCACTCATACAAGCTACAAGGTCTTTATAGAGTCTGAGGCATAAGAATAGTGGGCCAGGGAAGGAAAAAGTCACAATAGGACTTTTGTCGGGGGAGAGTTCAGTACAGAGGAGCTGTGGCTTTCTGTCTAGGATAGGGTTTGAAAATGTACAAGGAGTTGCGTGTTGTTTGTCCGGAGCAGGGCTGGGGTGGGGGATGTAGCTCAGCAGCACAGCGCCTGCTGGCAAGTGCAAGCGCGAGGCCCTGAGTTTGATTACCAGTACCACCCCCCCAAAAAAAGAACAGAACTGAACGGTGATTGGGAGTCATAGGGTGTAGTTGTGCTTACGGGGCCTTGTTGCCCTTGACGATACAGCTGCAGCAGGTGTGAAAGCATAAGAGGGGAGGGATTTAAAGTGGTCTCTGCTCAGGCCAGCTTGGCGGTGGTCAGATCCTTCAGACTCCAGAAGGCCCCACCTGCCTCTGCCTCTTGGGCTCTGCACTGCTCTCAACATGAGTGTTTTTCTCTTCCAGAAACTACAGTGCCCTCCGGAAGGAAAACATTTATGAGAACAACAAACTTGTAAGTCCCTTGGACCCCAGCCCCAATACTGACCCCATCCTGCCCACCCTGCCCCAGCCTACGAGCTGGCCCACAGCAGGTGCCACCAGGCCTGGGGGTGGGGAGCAAGCCTTCCTCTGGACTGTGCAGGAGTCCTGCCAGGGATCTGTGCCTTGACAACCCCTTCTGCAGGTGGCCTGTCCTGATTTGGGACCCTGGCATTCTGGGAGCAGCTGCTGGTCTCAGTGCCCCACCCTGTCCATCCCCTCTCTCCCTCAATGGGGACGTGAGGGGCAGGGAGTGGCCAGCAGCCTCCTTCCCTGTGGGTGGCCCGGCCTGGCCCTTCCAGGGCAGAGCGAGGTCCTGGAGGCTGTGGGAGGCGGGGCTGTGGTCCTGGGTGGGCCAGCTGCTGCGCCCATCCCATGGGTACCAGTCTCCTGGCCCCGTGGATTCAGAGCCTGCCCTGCACACCCTCCCCTGTGAGATCCCTGGGATGGCCTCAGTTTCCCTGCTGCAAATCAAGCTCCTCTCCCTCTACTCCAGGCTGAGGAGAAGAGGCGTCCTCTCACCCTGCTCTGAGCCACATCTGGTACCGTCATGCCGGAGCAGGGGCAGTAGCCACAAGACAATCAAACCTACCCGGCCCCTGTGGTCTCCGCAGTGTGGTTAGAATGAGATACCACTATGACTCAGCTCCCTGGGTGCCCAGGCCACATTTCAAAAGCTCATAGCTGAGCATGGCAGGTGGCTGCCGTGTCCAGCTACGCTGGAGGACTCAGTACCATGGAGGGCAGTAGGGGAAAGAAGGGCAGGGCCAGCAGGCCAGGGGTGGCCTCCCTGAGGGAGTGCCAGGGACAGCCATAGGAACTGCAGGGGCAGAGGCCCTGAGCCGGAGGGCACCTGGCTGGGCAGCAGTGAGGCTCACACAGGTGGGGCAAAGGCAGGACTAGGGCAGGATATGGCACAGGGCAGACTGGTTTCATGCCTGGGAGGCATGAGCTGGTGACCAGCGGAAAGGGAGGTGGGAGTAGGTGGCCCAGCCCACAGCGGTGGCCACAGAGGGACTCCTTTCTGCAGTGTGACAGAGGGGTCGGAGGCTCTGTGAGGCCTTTGGTCCAAGTGCGATGGGTGGCCTGCTGGACTGTAGGCCTGGGGGAGTGATTTGGGTTCTACACAGAGCCCTGTCATCTGTGGGGATCGAGTCCAGAGCATGGGGAGGTCCAGGAATTGTCAGGCTGTGGAGGGTCGCAAGGGCTGAGGCCAGTGAAGGACTGAACCTGTGGCTCCCCAGGGTCCTGGCCCCAGAGCAGCTGTGCTCAGTGGTTCATGGAGCTTTTCTTTCTTTTTGAGCTCATTTTGTACCAGCCTGGTCTTGAACTCACAGCAGTCCTCCTGCCTCAGCCTCCCTCGTGCTGGGGTTACAGGTGTGTGCCACCACACACACCCCGCCTTCGTGGAACTTTTCTACTCCACATGTGGTGGCTTGGCGCCAGCTAGAGTAGGCAGGAGCCATCTTCAGCCACAGCTGGGGAGGGTCTCTAAGTGAGCCTTAGTTGGGGGGAGGACTAGGGTGCCTGAGGGGGCTGGGTGGCCCCAGCGAGGAGGAGGGGCATCAGGAGAGCAAGGTTGTGTGTCTGACAGAAGCGGTGGATGGTGAGGGAAGGGGCTGGGCCCATGCGCCATGCCTGCTATGTGCCTGGTACTCTGGCAGTGTAGGAGGCCGGGCCTGCCCCAGCCCCACACACTCCTCGCCATGGCATGGGCTCCCAGGCTGCAGGGCGTCCTGTATCCCCACCTAGCTCCGTGTCTGGGTGGATGGCGCTCAGGCTTCAGGGGCAGCTAGGAGCAGTCTCCAAGGTAATGTGGCCTGGGGCGACCCCAACAGGAGCCTCCTGGGCCGCCCCACTGAGTGCCATCAGCCTTTCCTGGTGGGAGGGTGGCCCTCATGTCCAAGTGAGCCTAGCAAGGAGGGAGCTGAGCCCAGGGCAGCCATGTAGGCGGCCAGGGTGCCCCCCCAGTGGGGGCCCTTGGGCCTGCTCCCCGCTGACTTCTGCCCCTCCCCTCCCAGGCCTTCAGTGTGGCAGAGGAGCAGCTGGGCATACCCGCCCTGCTGGACGCTGAGGACATGGTGGCCCTGAAGGTGCCTGACCGGCTGAGCATCCTCACCTATGTGTCACAGTACTACAACTACTTCCACGGCCGCGCCCCCAGTGAGTCCTGGTCTCCAAGTGGTGGGTCCCCGATTGGGAGCCTGGCCCTGGGGGAGGGTGGCTGCTGTGCATTTCCCCCCGTGAGCATGGGAAACAGCCTTTCAGGGGCATGTGGCTTAGGAGCCCCCGGGGCTGTGTCTCCTGCAGGTGCCCAGCAGCCCCCGGCGCCCCAGTCCCCCAGTGTCTCTACAGGGGCTGGCGGGGCTTGCTTCTGCCCACCCTCCTCCTCTGCCACACAGGGTGCCCTCAGCTCTTGTCTCTCCATCTAGCAGGGCCTTGGTTTGCCCATCTGAACCTCTGAGCTCTGGTGCCCATTGCTGGGCAGCCCCATGGACCCTGTGTGACCCTGGGCCTGGCCGTGTCTGGTGCTGACTTTGGCTCCTTTGGAGCCAGCTGGCCCAGTAGAGACAGGCAGGGGCTGCAGGCATGGCCTTTCCTTTCCCCAGCCTTTGCGTGAGGAGCTGCTTGGCCCTCCTCACCCCTCTGCTCCTCCCCTAGGCTTTAGAAATCCCCGGAATCTCTCTGGGCGCGGGGCCAGGCCTGCCTGTGGAGAAACAGAAAAGTCCCTTTTCCCTGACCCCAAACTGGGGTTGCCATTGGGGAGGGGCTGGGGGCCGAACCTGGCCTTGCTGGGAAGAGCATGCCCCTGGGTGCTGCTCCCCACCCTGTCCCCATTAGGACCCCTGAGAGGGCGATGCCACCCCCTGGCACCAGGCACCCGCTCGGCACCCGGATGCTGGGGTACAGGTCCTCGCAGAGCTGGATGCTGCCCAGGCCGACCCTCCTGACCCCATGTGTTTCCTGCCAGTTGGGGGCATGGCTGGCATAAAGAGGCCCCCGTCGGACCCCGAGGAGGCGCCATCTGGGAAGAAAGCCCCATCCATGACGGCCAAGCTGCCTTCATCCGCCCCTGCCCAGGCACTGCTGCCGTCTGCAGCCAGGACAAGTTCTGTGGTTCTGAGGACAGACGGGGGCTCTAACGCTGTGAGCACCCCCACCCCCACCCTTCCCCTACTCTTGCTAAGCAGTGCCTGCAGGACCTTGTGCAGCCCCTACACTGCTGGGCAGGTGGGGCTGGACCTGAGGGGGTGTGGTACACAGCCCTTGCTGCTGTTTGCATGAGCCCATGGGACTGGATCCCCTAGGCTTCTTCATCTGTACAACTGTGATGCCCATTGTACAGATAGGTAAACTGAGGCCCAGGGAGGCCTTGCAGGTGGAATAGCTCAAACCCAGACCTTTCTGGCCCCTCAGCAGACTTCTTGCCTCCTCCTGGGATGGGAAGGGTGCTGGGTTGGTCCTTTATTCCCAGGCCAACCTCAGTGTGCTTGGGGTCCCACTTCTCAAAGGTAGAGATGAGGGAGGCACTGGAATTTAGAGGCCCCCTGCTGCCCCAGGCAGCCGCTCCAGGCTCTGAAGAGCCAGAGCAAGATGGGACAGGGCTCTGGGGCGGGGCCCAGATCCATGTAACGTGAGGTAGGGACAGGAGGCACTGGGGCTGCTTTTAGGGCCCACACTCTTCCCAGAGCCAGACTGGAGCCCCAGACTTGGGGCCCAGCCTGTCCTCTGCCTAGCTGGTCCTTGAGCCTCAGTTCTCCGCTCTGTCAGATGGGGTCTTCAGGCCGCCTATGCTGGATCCGGGCTGAGGTGGGAGCCTGGGACAGTGGGTGGCACTCAGCAGTTCCTGGCGCTTCCCCCAGGGCCAGACGGTGGCAGGCAGTGCAGTCAGCAGCACCTGCGGGATCTGTGGCAAGCACGTACATCTGGTCCAGCGGCACCTGGTTGATGGGCGGCTCTACCACCGCAGCTGCTTCAGGTAGGCTCCTGCCCACATTAGGCACACCTCCTATGGCTTCCCTGACTCCCAGCTGGCCACACCCTCCCCAGCCTGGCTGGCGATGCCTGGCTCTTCCCAGACACCCAGGGGCTGATGCTGTCTGGCCAAGTCCTACTGCCCCTGCCCTTCAGCATCCCCTCAGAGACCTGCTGCTGCCCTAACTGTGCTTTTATGCCCTGGAGCCCTGGTCACCCCTCTTTGCCCAATGCTGCTCCCAGTCGAAGGGTCTTAGAGGGCAGACTCAGGGTCCTCTGCAAAGCTGGGGCGCCAGTCCCCAAAGTGGGACATGGGTGGTCTGTGTGTGTATATGCCTGTGTGTGTGCGTGTGTGTGACTGATTGTGTGTGAGTGTGCATGTATGAGTGATTATGGGAGCATGGGTGTGATCGTGCATGAATATGCATGTGTGTGTGATAGTGTGCATGCTTGTATGTATGACTGCCTATGCACATGTGAGTGTGTGTAAATGCATGACATGTGAGTGCATGCATGGAAGTGCATTGCTTGAGCATGCATGCATGTGTGATTGTGTGTGAGCATGCATGCACACATGTATGCTTGTTGAAATGCAAAAGTACTTCCTGGGGTGAGTGCAGCCCTACTGAGGTTTACACAGCTTGCAGCCACGGGAAGAAGTATGTTTGTGGGGTGGATCAGTGACCACCTGAGTGTACAGGAGTACATCAGTGTGTGCCTGGGCAGTGTGAGTGACAGAGCAGTGGGGACACGACTGGCCAGCCCTGGGATTCCCTGCAGGTGTAAGCAGTGCTCCGGCACACTGTGTGCCGGGGCCTACCAGGCCACTGGGGAGCCGGGCGCTTTCGTCTGCACCAGCCATCACTCCAGAGCCACCTTGGCGAATGCCACATCACCAGCCATGGCTTCCAAACAGCCAGGGGCCACTCCTGTGGACCCAGGGGCCCCCAGCGTCCTGCGGAAGGCCCAGGAGATGAATGGGCAGGGAGAGGTGGCACCAAAGGCCCAGCAAGCAGGCCAGCAGTCTGCAGTGGGCCACAGAACCACAAAAGGCTTTGCTTCGACTACATCTGTGCCCCCAACCTCCACCTTCCCTGTCTGCGTGGGGAGCCCAACAGGGCCCAGAGTGCCTGCAAGCCCAGTAGCCTCCCCTCTGAAGCACAGCATAGCCGGCATGCATGTGACCAATAGCTCCCCCATGGGGAGGACATCGCCTGCTCAGGGCCCAGTGACAAACAGCTCTCGGTCTACTCCTAGTGTCTCAGAGCCTTGCCCAGCCATGCTTCAAGGCCGGGGGCCACCCCAAGTGTCAGCTGCTGTGACCAAGTTTGGCTCGAACTCAGCTTCTTCAGGCACAGTGGACATCCCAGCCTGTACCCCCTCAGCCACTAGGATCCAGCAGGCCCGGGAAAAGTTCTTCCAGAGCCCAGCTGCCCCCAGCAGTGGCCCTGTAGGCCAGACCCCCACCCCAGCCAACGCCCCCTCCCGGGACAGCAGCAGGGAACAGGCAGTGAGCTTTATCAAGAAGGCCCTCTCGGGGGTGGAGGCGGCTGGCGCCCAGGCACCTGGCAGGTAGGTGAAAGAAGGATGTTCAGGGGATGGCTGCTACCTTCACCCCGTTTCTGCCTCCACCATCAGCTGGGTCTGTGTCTTTGCTTCTGTCTGTCATGAGGACACCATCTTTAGGTTGGGCGCAACCCTAGTCCAGCATGACTTTACATGTATAAAGCTGTGTTTCCAAATAAGGTCACATCCCAGCCTTCCCAGGGGATGGGAACTGCGGGGTCCCAGGTCCACCAGCCAGCACCCCACACCTCCCATGTGCATGTGCACCCTCAAGACACCGCGGCCCAAAGCTGTAGCCCTTGAGTAGTTTAGAACCAGGCAACGCAGACCCAGGCCAGCCCAGGGCTCTGAGTAGGGCCCCCCGAGGCAAAGTCTCTGTGGTGCCGGGCCCTGGCCTCATGAGTGCTAGGTAGTTTGGGGCCATTTCCATCTCAGCCAACACCACATTTAACAGGAGAATAAGACCAGATACAGACACATACAGGTGCCAGAAGCGGGTGCCCATCCTTCCCTGGGCAGACTGTCCTCCCTCTGCAGGGTGGGCCCTGGGAGCTGGCTTCAGGTGAGGCTGTGGGGCTCCTGCCTGGGAGTAGGCTGGGAGGGGTTCTTGGATCCGCCCATGCCTGGTGCCTCCTTCCTACCTACAGGTCCTCCCCTGCTGTGAATTCCTGTCCCAAAACTGAAGATCCAAAAGCAGTTCCCATAGGCAAGCCATCTCAACCAGATGCTCCCCACACCCTCAGCTCCACTTCGAGGGTGGTGCCGTCTGCCTTGAGTGTGGGCAACACCTCACAGGCATCTGGGTCATCCCAGGTGGGCAAGAGCTTGGCCGTGTCCTCACAGATCAGCAGGGCAGGGACAGACTCCAGGCTGAAGCCAGAGGCCCCAGTGGCAAAAGGTAAGAGCCCTTAGCACGGGCGGAGGGGTTCTCTGGTCAGGGTTTGTGGGGGTCTGTGTTCTGCAGTGCCGCCCCGTCTGGCTCTGGCCTGAGTCCTGGCTGCGGCTAGAAGACTTTGTTTTGTGTGTCTGCAGTCTTGGGGTTCCTGCTCCTGCTCGCTCGTTCTCTGCAGCCCCACTTTAACTTCCCCTGGGTTCTTGTCCTCACTTGCTCCGCATGTGGCAGTGGCAGTGTCCAGTGGCGGTCACCATCATCTATGCACTGCCCAGCATGTGCTCTCCCTTCCGGGGGCCGCCGTCCGGGCCCCGTGGCTTCCATCCTTAGCTCAGTCCCTGTGCGGAGCCCCATCCGTCTCTACTATGGGCCCCTCTTGTGTCCACAGTCCTGCTGCCCAGCCCTAGCTCTTTCTGACTGCTCCTGGCCCAAGCCCCTGGGAAGTCACCTGGGAATCTGGGGTAAACCTTACAGGCGACTCAAGGCTGACACATGGGCTCGGAGGAGGCACTGTGCAAATTGTTTTTCTGGGTCTTTTCCTTTGGCTGAGCCCCTATGGAAAAGCCTCTGTTGGATCTGAGTCTGCAGGGGGAGCCACGGCTCAGCCATTCCTCTCCACAGAGGACCGTTCCCATCTTATCCTGCCAGGTCCCATCCATTTGGCAGAAGGGGAGGTTGAGGCCAGAGAGGACGAGTGATTCCTCTAGGGACACAGCACATGTGGTCCTGGGGATCTGAGGGAGGGACGGCTGGAGGATGGGATAGGAGAACCCTGACCTCCCCAGACAACCCCTACCTGGCACAGCCTCTTCTGATCTACTCCCTTAGTCCTGCCAGGTCCAAGCACCAGCCCCCAGCAAAGCCAAGGGGACGGGCCGGAAGGATGGAGGGCCCGCCTGAAGCCTGTGGACAAGAAGCCGCCCGCTGGGAGGTGAGTGCCTGGCACACGTCAGGTGCTTACTGAGTGCTCACGGGAGCGCGATGACAGGGTGGAACAGATGCATGGCACTGTGTCCCCCCCCAGTGTTACACAGCATGATCTGGATCCCAGCCAGATGTCCTGGTGTGGCAGGGGACAACTCACACTGGCTGAGGGACACCAGCAGGATGGCATGAGGGATGACATACTGGACATGGGGCACTGGGTGGCATATCCACTCTGGCTTGCAGCTCCTGCACAAGAGCACAGTGGGTGTCTTCCCACATCTGGGTCACATGGGAACACCTGAACCTGTGCCCACCAGGGGCAGTGGGCTCACTGCTGAGTGGTGGCATTTGGAACACATATTCCCAGGGTGCAGACAGGCCCAGGGTCTCAGGTGAGACAGGTGACCACAGTGCTGGGGCCCGCGTGACTGTCCACAGTGCTAGGCTGACCTTGTGCCTTCACCCAGGGCAAAGGAGCTGAAGGAACCACGGGTCCCGGCAGAGCCAAAGGCTGGAGATGCCCCAGCAGTGCCCAGGACCCCTGTGCAGGCCTCAGACAGACTCCAGGAGGGCCTTCGGATCACCCTGACTCCTGTGCAGCCAAAGCAGACACCGGGCCACACTGGCCCAAGAACCAGGCTCCCAGGTACTGCTGGATGAGCTTCCCAGGGTCCACATGCCTGTGGTGTGTGTGTTCATGTGTGTATTCTGGCATAGCGCATGTGTACACCCATCCAGGTGCAGAGCATGTGCCTGCACATCTGTGGCACGTGTGTATATGTGTTCATGTGTGTACACACATGTGCAGATGTGGTCCTCGCCTGAGCCTGTGTAGGCATGTGTGCACACATGACCAGGTTCAGGGTAGCACTGGATACACTGGAGTTCACAGTGTGTGCACCTGTGTGCAGGTGTGTATATGTGTGTTCAGGTGTGGAGCATTGTGTGTGGACTCTGGCAGGAGTGTACATGTGTGCGCACAGGTTCAGGTGCAAAGCATTGTGTTTGGGGGTGCGGGCATATGTACATGCATGGGGCTGTGGAATCTGTGCATTTTCATCTGCATGCACACGCATGGGTGTATGTTCAGGTAGGGGTGCACCTGTGTGCATGTGTGTTCTGATGTCAGTACACATGTGTCTGTGTGTGTTTTCTCCCAACTCTCTCAGGTGCCCTGGGTCTGGGTCCTCTTCTGAGGCCCCTTCCAATGTGGCCCAAGTGGTCACTGACCCTGTGGGACCCTCGCTGGATGTATGTGACCAGTCTGCATGGGCTGTGGGGCCATAGTTCTGGCCCCTGTGTCCACTGGGGAGATGGGTGGTGACCTCAGCCTGGGTCAGGGGCGGGCTCCAGCCTGCTGACCTGACACAGGGCTCTGTCCCTGACTGGGGGGCAGCTGCCTCCCCCTCCTCATCGCCGCGCAGGAGACTGGCCATCCCCCCGATCCTTGACGTGTCTGCCGATTGGCTTCAGTCGGAGCCGTCAGGGCAAGAAGTCGAAGCCCAGAGCCAGAAGCCTCATTCTCAGGACAAACCAGGTCAGCCCCAGAGATGTCTGTTTTTATTTGGGGTATGTGTGAAGGAAGCTTCCTCTAAGGAGATGTATGCTGGGGCTTTGGAGGGTCTGTAGGAGTCCACTGGGCCAAGTGGAGGGAGGGCCTGGAGGACCCAAGTCTTTCTGGTGATGGGGTGGGAGCACTGGTTGGAGACCCCAGTTTCTTCCCCGTACCTTGTCACTGCTACTTGGTGACACCAGAATGTTCTCTCCTAGCAGCGTGGGGAGCTGGGTGGCCCAGGTTAGAGGAAGGGTCCTCTGGAGGGGTCCGCAGAGCTCAGCCTGCTTCTTCCCTAGGGAGGCCCTCAGGCCTGGCCAGTGTCCCTGCCTCGCCCAAGAAGACCACACGCTCTCCTGTCAAGGTGAGTAGGCTGGGGGGCCACACAGTGGGGCTGGACCTTGGCCCTGGGCTCACCCTGCCCCACTGTCTCCAGCTGCACCCCGACTATGTCCCCCAAGAGGAGATTGAGAGGCAGCTGCAGGACATCGAGAGGCAGCTGGACGCCCTGGAGCACAGGGGTGTCACACTGGAGCAGCAGCTGCGTGCGGCCGACGGGGGTGAGTGTGTGGCCCTGGGACACCCTGGGCGTGGGTCCCTGTGCTACTGTGAGGTGTCGAGAGGGACCTGGGCCTGGCACCCTCCCCGCCAACACTCCTCTCTGCAGCTGCCGAGGAGGACGACCTCATGGTGGCCTGGTTCCGGCTCGTCCACGAGAAGCAGCTGCTGCTAAGGCTGGAGTCTGAGCTGATGTACAAGTGAGGCCCCACCTAGATCCTGGGGGGCAGCAGAGGGGTGGCCGGTGTGGCCAGTGGCTGGTGGCCAGTGTGGGGCTCAGACCACCATGTGCCTGCAGGTCCAAGACCCAGCGCCTGGAGGAGCAGCAGCTGGACTTGGAGGGCAAGCTCCGCAGGCTGATGGCCAAACCTGGTGCGTCCACACCTCTGAGCCACAGGTCCAGGCCGGTCAGAGAGAGGGGTGGCCCTATCTCATCAGGTTATATCCTCTGTCCCCAAGAGGCCAGTGGTGTCCTCTTGTGGCCAAGCCAGGCTGGCCCAACTTTGAGCTTCAGCTCTTTCACCTCCTGGCTGTGTGTCTTCAGCCAAGTCACCTAACCTCTCTGTGCTTGGGTTTCACTCCCTGCACAGTGAGTGTGTCACAGCATCACTCACAGCCAACTTGATGTTATGGGGCTTAGTGACTGTGAGGCTTAGCGCAGGCCTTGGTGAGAGGGGTGTGTATTCCACGGGGCAGTGCCAAGTGTCCTGTGTCATCCGCCCTGCCCTGCGTGTCCTTCGCATAGGACCGGGCCCTGCCTGCCACACATCCCCATCCGGGGCAGCCTTCCTGGAGGAGGGGCGGTCATCTCAGCGCCAGGCTAGAGCGGCTGCTGGGCCCTTCAGCTCTTAGTGCTGAGAGCTGCCGTGGAGAAGCCTGACCCCTAGTGGTGGGGATGTCATGTCCCCAAGCAGTGTGGGGATGGGGCCTCCGCTGAGGGCAGGCTGTCTCCACAGAGGGTCTGAAGTCCTCCCAGGACCGGCGGCGAGAGCAGGAGCTGCTGAGCCAGTATGTGAGCACTGTGAATGACCGCAGTGACATTGTGGACATCCTGGACGAGGACCGACTCAGGTGAGGTGGGCAGGGAAGGGGCCAGGTGACGGGCCGGGTGAGGTCAGGGCAGGGCACCGGCCCCTTCCAGTGGGCCAGGCCAGCCGCCTGACACTCAGTACTTTCCCACCCACTTGGGAGGAGGAGACAGGCCGCCAGCTGCATCTCCCACAGGTGTCCCCTCCTTTCTGGGGCCTAGGACAGGCCTGGCCGAGACTGCTATTCCCAGAGGTGGCTACCTGGGAACACCCAGAGGCGGTGCTTCACACCCCTCTAGGGCTGGCCCCGCCAGCGGCCCTCTGCCTGGACAGAAACGCTTTGTCACCTGCACAGTCTGTGTGGTGGCCAATGTGGCTTTTGGGCACTTCTCATGTGGTGCATGCAACTGAAGATCTGAATCTAAAATTTATTTTTAACATAAATTTTCACAGTGACACGTGTCTCCTGGCAGCTGTGCTGGGTTACGCGGCTTCTCAGCGCTTCCCAAAGACCTTTCCTGCCTGGTGTCCCAAGTGAGGGTCACACCCAGGTGCACAAGGTCGGCAGCCAGGGCTGAGTGCAAACGGAGCCGCTGTGAGCCTGATGGGCCTTGGCCTGGGCCACCCCAGGCGGCCTGCTGTCCCCAGGTCACTGGCGTGGTAGCACAGACCCCCCGCTGTCCCGGGGCCGCTGCTGAGGGGCTGGCCCTGGAGAGGGCAGGTGGCTGTGCTGTCGTGTGGGGCTGGGGGTCCATTGTGAGGGGCTTGGGACAGTGTCTGTGCCTCGTCCAGGCCGTGTGCCCTCACGGCCACCCCATTCCTGTTCCAGGGAGAAAGAGGAGGACCAGGTGCTGCAGGACATGATCCAGAGGCTGGGTAGGGAAGGATGGGCCCAGCAGGCTCAGGGAGGGTGGGCCGGGCAGGTCTCCCTCCAGTGGGACAGGGCACGGGGACCCAGGCCCACTTAGGGAACAAATGTACCATCACGCAAGGAGCCAAAAGTGGTGGTGACTGTGGGGCGTGGGGGGGCACCCAGCAGCCTTCAGAGTGGGCATCACGGGGTAATGGTGCGTGGTTGGCCAGGGAAGACCCCACACCACCTCCCCTGCCCCTTTCCGCAGACCTGCAAAAGAAAAAGTCCAAGTTCCGCTTGTCCAAGATCTGGGGCCAGAAGAATAAAAGCAGTCATCCGGAGTGAGCTCTCCACCGGTGCCGCAGGACCTGCGTAGCGCTCTGCCCATCCATGCCCCCATGGCTCCCTCCCTGGGGTCTTTCTGGCCCCAATAAAGAGACTAGCGATCCCTGCTGCTTTCTGTACATTTCCTGTGGGCACTGGAGCCTGTGGTCCGGTTTTGTGCCTAGCGTGGGTTTGCTTTGCGGCATTGGGCAGGTGCCAATCCTCTCTGGGCCTGGTCTGGGCTCATTTGGGGGCATTTAGCTGCTTCCTGTGTGCACAGAGGGCTGGTGGGAGCCTCACCTGAGATCGGGTGGCCCTTGGGGGTCATGGCATCTCTGTGGCCTGGAGTCTGAGATCTCAGGCCAGAGGACACCTGGGCGTCCCCAGCTGGACAGGGAAGGGTGTGTCTGGTCAGAGAAGCAGCAGGGCCATGCTCTGCAAGCCCTGAAAGGCTGTGTGAGCCAGAGGGTCCAGAGGGGGTTGAGGGGAGTGGGCTGTCCCAGCAGTTGCCAGGGTCTCGGGCCTGCAGGGATACAGCCAGGTGTGAAGCCAGCCTCCTTTGGCCACCAGTGCCATGACGGTCCTGCACGGAGGCCCCGGAGCCCTCCTGTCAGGAGCAGGAAGCTTGGGTGAGACACAGCAGCCTTGCTTGACTTACTATCCCTGTGTGTCCCTAGGGCTGTCACCCCGGCCTGACCCTTCCCCGGACCCGCGGCAGTGTGGCTTCTTGGCCACCAGGGGGAGGCAGAGTGCCACACAACGGGGCCGGGGCAGCCCCGAGTGCCCCAAAGCAGCTTCATTTTACCGGGCAAGAAGACTGAGGCTCAGAGAGGTGATCCAACTCCTGGAAGTCACACAGCACGTCAGATACAGGCCTGGAGCAGACCTGAGTGGGCTGCTAGGCTCCTAGGCTGTGCCTTGCAGGGTCCGTGGGGGCCTGGGTGGGGAGGTGTGGGAGGTGGATGGGGTTTCCAGAGTAGGAAGGGAGAGAGCGTTGTACAGTGCTGTCAGCTGGGCACTGATTGGGCACAGTTGCAGCCTCATAAACCCAGCCGTGTGTGTGCTCAAGTCTCCAAGCGCTGAGCCTGCCAGGCAGGAGGTCTTCACTGTGTGCCAGAGGCCTGGCTCTTCTACCCAAGGACACTGGTGGAGGGGACTGGGGTGCGGCCTCGGTTCACAGCTGATTTGGTACTTGATGGTCACTCAGCCTGCAGGCAGAGCGGGACAGACCTGGGGGACACTGGCTGGGTGGCCCCTTGGGAACAGGCTTCACCCTGCCCTACTTTAGAAGCCAGGTAGCCCTTAACCCAGGTGATGCAGATGCATTGTGGGGAAGATGGAGGCCTCAGGGTGGCAGAGACATCCTAGCTGGACTTTCCCAGGGCCATTTCTTCCAGCTTGTGCATATAGGAGGTGCTCAAAATGTGTCTGGATCTCTCCACCCTTGGAAATGGCCTGGAGCCAGGTATGATGATGCACACCTGTAATCCTAGCACTTAGGAAACTGAGTCAGGAGGATCACTGGACTGCATAGTGAGACGCTGTCCCAAACACTCCCCCACCCCAAAAAAAAGAGAGAGGGGAGAAGAGAAGCAAAAACAAGGGACTCAGGACAGTGACATTTGTGCTTGGACATGGGGTAGGGGCTCCCTGCGCACACATGCTGTGTTCACGTAGCCTCTGTGGACTGAAAGACATTTAGGCTCAGTGGCCACCATGGCCTGAGGCCTGGCCCAGGTGCTGTGTGGCTGCAGCAGGGAGAAGCAAGGAGCTGAGGCTGGCATGGGCAGTGACCATCAGGCCTGGACACAGGAGATGGCTCTGTCCCCACAGGCTCTGCCAGGGGCCCCAACCTCAGCTCCCCCTATTGCTGCCCCACCCCCTACTCCTGTCCCCACAGGGCCTTTGCACAAGCAGCACATGGCTGCTCCCCCCCTTGTCCCTGTGTAAAAGTACCCTCCTGAGTGGCACCACAGCCCTGGTGTTCACTGTCACCTGCTCACTTCACCTGGGAGTTGTCGATCTCCCCTGGAGTAGGGGCTCACCTGCTTCCCAGAACAGTGCCTGGAGCTTAGATTGTGGGTGCTTGAGAGTGAGGGAGACGTGGTCCCCAAATGGCCTCTACTTCTTTACATGGAAAGAGGGACAGGGCGCGATAGTGTCCGTTGCACCATGGGAGGAACCCCGCCTGACTCAGCGGAGTCCCACCCTTGCTGTTGGCACCCAGCAGAAGCCCAGTGGGGAGTGGCTCCAGGACCTGGGACTCCAGGGGGCATCTCAGAGCAGGGGCCACACTAGAGGGGGCACAGGGCTTTCGGTGTCTGCTGGGCCTGGCCTTTCCAGGGCCCCTAATGTTTGTGGAACCCAGGGCAAGGATAGAGCCACAGGTCATCCTGTCTTCCCAGGGGCCGGGCCCTGCCCATGTGGACCTGGGGGTCCTCGCCACATGGATGCTCACCTGCACCTCCACTTGGACCTGGATGGGTGCATATCAGGGCCCAGGAAGTCCCCCAAGAGGACAGCAGGGCGTGTGCAGAGGACTCCAGAGCCCCAGGGACCTGGGGCATGTGTGCGAGGGCACATGAGCTCCGATGACCACTGGCCCCACAGGAGGTGCAGCCAGAGGTCAGGGCCTGCTCTCCTCCCTGCACACCTGGCCCCTCTTTGCTTTGGAAACTTCTAAACCCCAAAGGCTGCTTTGGCTCCAACCTTGTGCCACTAGTCTGCTACGCAGGCTCCGGGGTCCTCCTGCCTTGGGTGTCCCCTGCTTCAGGTGGCTATGGTGGCGCCCCAAACCATCCATCTCCCAGCCCACCTAGGTGTCTCCCCTTGGGCTGCTGTGTACGGAGGCTCACACCACCGCATTGTTAGTAAAGGCTAATGACCACTTTCAGTCCCCCGTATTGGCTGAGGCCTCACAGTGCATGCCAGGTGTAATGCAATGGGAGCCCAATGCCGCGGACATCTCACCTGATCACAAGCTGCAATTACATCCTGGGCCTCGTTTCTTAAATTAAAAAGCTGAAACCTTTGTGTTTGTTCTTGGATGACTGTGTAAAACTTAAACAGAGGTTTTAACAACATTCTGTGTCCATACGGGCCATTTCTGTTCCCCTTTATTCATGAGGGGGGCTTTCTGGGAGGGAGAGTTGAGTGTCGAGGTGTCTGGCCCTGGGCCAGTGCCCTGGGAGATGTGCTCACCTGTGCCCTGTGTGTGACAGTGGGGATCCGAGGGCAGAGGTGCAGCACTGGGGTTTAACACCATCTTGCGACTGAGCCCAGGGCTTCCACACTGAACTTCACTCCAGTCCTTTTTCACTTATTTTGAGACAGGATCTCTCTAAGTCACTAAACTGCCCAGACCGGGCTTGAACTTGTGACCCTCCTCCTTCCGCCTCCCAGGGTGCCGGGATCACAGGTATGTGCCACCATGCCTGACTTCACCTCTTTTACTTTTTGTTTGAATGGGGGCACTAGAAACTCCTGTTAGTTGGTGGTGTGTTTTTGGTGAACAGGGCAGCTCTGGCCACCTCAAACACTATGCTCTGGTGTGAATGGCGCATCCAGACGCGATTCTCATTTTCAGGGTGTCCCTGGGTGCCCGTGCATGTGGGCACTGTCACTGGCCCGGACACTCGCTTGCTCGTTTTCCCACCCCGTTCCTGAGGCTCAGCCTCCCCTCTCCCATCCACCCCTCCTCTGCTCCCTCTCAGCCACCTGTGGGTCTGGGCCAGTGCCCACCATCTCCCTCCTGAAATCCCCCTGGAGTCGCCCATTTCTGTAAGAGTGACATTTAAGTCCAGCTCCCCACCAGCATCCCCACCCTCCAAGGCACACGTGAGCACTCCGGAAAGGAACTGCTGTATCCTGTCACGAGGAGAATTTGCCCTGTGGATACTGTTTCCAGTGGTGTCACCAAAGGGCCATTGGCCAGTGCACCCCTTCCTCCCATTGTTCCTGCCTTTGTCCACCTGGAAGGCTTTATGGACACCTCCTGTGTGCCAGGCAGTGTGCTGGGTGCCAAGGGTCCGACCTCTGATGAGAGACCCATCCTTGGTGACTTGGGGTGGAGAGACAAGCGGGTACAAAGGGATGTGATCAGGGGCTGTGGGGACTCGAGGAGGGGTGGGAAGGTTGAATGAGGTTAACCAAGCAGGGAGGCCACAGCCACAGCCAGTGCAAAGGCCCTGGGGTCGAGCAAGGTCAGGCTCTGTTAGCTAGGGAGAGTAGAGAGGGTTCCAGGTGGGGTTGGGATCTTTGTGTTGGTCACAGCTGCTCCAGCCTGGCAGCCAGGGGAAGCAGTCAGAAGGCAGGTGCATGGAGGCCTCTGGCAGCCCTGGTCATGGGAGCCCTGTGACCTCCTGGTGTGGCCTGTGCTCTCCTCCCAGAATTTATTTATTTACTTTTTTTTTTATTTTTTGGTACCAGGAATTGAACTCAGGACCTTGTGCTTGCCAGGCAGCTGCTGAGCTATATCCCTGGCCCTTCCTCCCAGAATTTAGTCATGGGGCCTTGCAGGGCTATGGGGTACACTGTCCATCTGCCTGCCTGTCTGTCTGTCCTACTGGGGATTGAACCCAGGGCCTTTACGTGGAGCCATATCCCCAACACTTTTTATTTTTAAATGTTGAGACAGGGTCTAAGTCACTAAGTTGCCCAGGCTATCTCCAATCTGCAGTCCTCCTGCCTCAGCCTCCCAGAGTGCTGGGATCACAGGTGTGTGCCATCATGCCTGTCCTCATGAGAACACTGGTCTTCAGATCCAGGCCACTCAAACCTAGGCTGAGCTAGTCGCCAGACCCTTGCCAGTCACTCCTGCAGAGACCTTGCTTCTGAACCTCACGTTCAAGCTCCAGTGGGCAGTGCTCTGGTAGCCCATCATCCAGCCCACAACTCTTGGGCCACAGGCCCCTTGGTCTCAGCTTTCCTAGGTCCCTGAGACATGTGCAGTGGAAGGGTCTTGCCTGGCGTGGGCTGTCCAGGTGTGGGCGTGGGTGACCTGAGGAGCAAGGCTGGAGGGATGATGGCCATCATTGGGATGGACTTGTGTGAAATCAGACTCAGCTGCTCTGAGTTCCTATGGGTCTCAGAGCAGGACCCCATTGGGCCTGGGAGCAGAAAGTACCCTGGTTCGGGCTGGTTGGCTGCTTCATGGGGCTTTCAGTGAGGCTGCTCCAGGTGTGGTTGCAGGCAGCCACTTGGAAAGCAGCAGGAGGGACGGGGGTCTGCCGAGATCCGCTTTGCCCAAAGCTGGCTCAACGATCAAGGTTCTGCAAGCTGGAGCTGTGTTGTGCTGAGAAAGCCAGGTCTAGTGGGGCACGGTGATGCACACCTATAATCCCAGCACTCTGGGAGGCTGAGGCAGAAAGATCACAAGTTCCAACCCAGACTGGGCACTTCAGCAACTCAGCAAACCCTGTCTCAAAAAGGAAAACAGGGTTGGAATGTAGCTTATTGTGAAAGCTCTGGGTTCAACGCCCTATACTGGAAAGTTGGGGGTGGGGAAAGTAAACTAGGTCTAATGGTCCAAGCAAAAGCTAAGCCACAGAAAGGAAGTCAAAAGCCTAGAAGGAGAAAGCCCTGGGACTTTAGGTCAGTGATGGCGAAACTTTTAGAGCTTTCAATGATGCAAACAGCCCCTGAGGACCTCCTGTTGAAGAAATAACCCAGTTATTATCTTTGCTGGATGCCATCTGGGACTTGGGTGTGATGTGGTAGGATTCAGGACTCAGGGAGCCACAGCAGCCAGCTTGTGACCGGGAGGGATGAGATGGCACCAAGCAGAGACTGGCAGGTCAGAAACAGGGGACGTTCCTGGGTCCTTGTTGATGTCTGGTGGGTATCAGTGAGCTCCAAATTAGCCAATGTAGAACCTTCTTACAGGTACTTTTGGTTTGGATGGATAATAAACGCAGGATGGTTTGAGCCATCTTGGCTCGAGCTTTCTGATAGACAAGTCAGGCTCTTAACGTTCTACCTGTCCCAGTCCAGTCTGGGTTAGCAGTCTGGCTCTAGCTGTGCCATCTCCCCGGCTCTCACCTGGGGACTGGGCAGGGTCTCTGGCCACTTTCTGGGTATGTGGCCTTTTCTGGAGCCCTCATCTTCAGGGAAATGTGGACACAAGTGACCATGGGTCAGCCTTGGACTGTCCTCTGCCACCAGGATGGGGCTCAGGGGTTTTCCCTGGATGCTCGCAATCCCTCAGCCTCGCACCTGTCTCTGGCTCTGCCTCCCTCTCGTGCTTCCAGGGTCCCCCTCACTCCGGCTACGGGGAATCCTCCGTCTCAGCTCCCAGCAGGCCTAGGAAGTTCCACCTCTTATCTAACCATGCAGAAGGCTGGTGTGCAGCTGACGCCACTTCACCCCTGGGGCCGGGATGCTGGGGCTGGGAGGGGCGGGGTCCCCTTGTCCCTCCCCTAAAGATGACCTTTGTATGACCCCAGGCCAGAGGGCTCAGGAGTGGCTGGGTGCCCGGGCAGACAGAGGGGGACCGTTGTCACCACTGCTTGGAAGAGGAGGGGGAGGAGGGAGAAGGAGAGGGGGAGAGGGGAGGGAGAACACGGGGTAGGGGGGACGGGGAGCACAGGGACAGGCCCAGCCAGCAGCACTTGGCAAAGTTCCAGGCCGCAGCCAGGTAGCCGGCTGTGCACCTCCCTCCCTGGAAGTGGGGCGCCCCCCCCGTGTCACATGACCTATCAGCTGACAAAACAGGATGACTCAGCCGGCAGCTGTCGGCCCTCTGAAATAATGACAAAAACAATTAGCAATCCAAGCAGTAGCCTTTCCTTAATTATCTCCTCCGAGTTTAATTAACTAGCTAAATTATCAGCAGTAATGTAGGCATTAATTATGTCAAATTACAGTGTAAAACTCACAAAGTGTGGAAAATGTCAATTCAGCTTGGCTTACCTGCCAAGCGGGGGAGGCAGCGCACATACCTGGCCGTGTACCTGTTCGTGCCCAGGGCTGAGGGCCGCCTGGGCTGCCAGCCTGCAGGGGACGGTGTCTTCCAGGCTGGACGGGCAGCAGGAGGCACAGGGGATGGGGCGGCTGGCCCCAGGGACGCCGATGGGGTGGCGGGGAGGCTTTGGCTCAGACCGAGGGAGGGAAGAAGTTGCTCCCCGACCAGATGGCCAGGATGCTGAATTATTAAATTATGAATATTAATACAAATCAGACACAAAAGAGGTAATAATTTTGCTGCCCTACAGAAATAATTAACATAATTTTGATAAATTACATGATAAGAGAATCTCAAAATTGAGGTAGATTTATCTTAATTAATATCTTGGACCACTCTGAAAGGTAAATTGTTCCTTGGGGGGCCGGGGCACGGTGAGGCCAGGGTGGGCTGTGGTCACCTCCTGGGACCCAGGTTTCTTGCTGTCACAGAGCTGGACGCAGATGTAGCGGAGTTTCTCAGGGCCTCGTGCCTCTGTCTCCCTTTCTTTGGCCCTGACTGGCTGGGGCAGCCTGGCTTTGGCCCAGGGCCCTCGCCACGCCCCAGGACCCTTGGCTCCCAGAGGCCCTACACCTGGCTACTACCTGTGCACACCTGGCCAGGGAGGCCGCACCCTGGTTTCTGGAGAGCCTGGGCTCGGCCTCGATTTCCTCAGGTGCAGCAGGAGGAGTCTGAAAAAACTCTGAAGACAGCGGCCCCTCCGGCCCCATCCCTGCAGCTGCAGCCAGTCCCTGGGGAGGCCCTTTGCCAAAACACAGACATCACCAAAGCTGTGGACCAGCTTCGGGCAGCTGGCACTGGCAATCCAGAGCCCCATCAGCTCAGCTGCCGGCCCTCCATGGCCTGGGACCATGGTGTCCCAGGGAGCAGCTTGTCACCTAGAGCTGTGAGGGAGTAGGACATGTGGCCCCCAGGTGGGCCCTCACATCTGTCCTCTTGCCCCCTCACACTGTTCCAAGAATGCTGGCCTCCAGCAGGTCAGGAGGTTCTTGCCCCAGGGCCTTTGTACTTACTGGCCACCACATCTTCTCCAGTTGTCCACAGTTCAGTGGGCCTCTCTGGCTGGTGCCCTGGGATCCCATCCTCTTCCTCATATTTTTCTTCAGATGTGACCACGACCAGCCGCCTTGTTAGACACGTGGCTGTTGCAGCGTCCCCCACAAGACATGAGCTCCTGGGTGGAGGGACTGAGCTAGCCTCGTCCCCTGCTGTCCTCGGGGCCTGGCATGAGAAAGTGCTTGGTGAGGCTATGCTGGATTCATGATGAAGATGACATCTTTCTGTCACATGTCCACCACACCTGATACACATCAGATGCTGTGTGTGGCTCCACTCCACAGCACGCCATGCCACATGTGGGCCATGATGCTGTGCCCTCCCTGTGCCACATGGTCCCAAGCATGTCACCTCCACGTACTAGGGTGCATCTCACACACAGGACACCTGCAGGATATGTGCCACCCACATCACAGGTGTGTGTTATAAGCAATAAAGGGTTGACCCTGTGGCCAGCATGGCCTTGGCTAGGTAGAGTGAGGAGGCAGCAGGAGGACCACAAGTGGACAGGTAATGGATTTAGAACACAGAGGAGCTTCAGACTTCATTCTTTCTGGGAAAGAGTGCATGAAGGGTGGGAGGGCAGTGTGGGCCAGAACCGAAGCTCTGGACACCAATCCAGATAGTTTACCTCCTGATCAGACACCTTAACTCTGCAAAAGCCTCCGTCTCCCCATCTGGGAAATGGAGAGTGTAGCCTGCTTCACAGGTGGCCCTTAGGCCCTGGCTACAGGTAGGGATGACTTCTGTCATCAACCACGAGGCTGATGTCCAGCAGGGCACATGGTGACCTTCTCCCTACAGTGAAGCTGGGGACTGGGAAGGTCTTGGGCTCCCTGTGACATCAGAGGGGCAGAGCACAGAGTGACAGGTTGTAGGGATTAGCCAGGCTCTGTGTAAGGTCAGGGGGTCCAAGTGTTGTGCAGGACGAGTTTTGGACTGAACCCTACAGAGTGTGTCAGCAGGGGTGCACTGTTAGGTGTGGGATTGCTAACAATGCAATAGACACCTGCAGACCCACTGACAGGATTAAGCAGATGAGAACGGTTTCCTGTATTTATTAGAGCTCTGGATCATGCACCTTCTCTTTATGAAATAATCTTTTTATTGTAGAACCTTTAGAGTTACAGAAAAGTTGCAGTGATGGCACCGAGAATTCCTGCCCGCAAACACACCCCATGCTGGACTTGGATATCCTGTTTCATGCAGGGACCTTTCTGTTTCGCGATCGCCCCCAGGTGGAATCCTGGGTCCCTGCCTCCCGGAGCCCCTCTTCTGTGACTTTCCTTGCTGGGGTTGGACTCCATGGCCTCATGCATGAGGGGCAAGTGCTTCCCACTAGGCTGCACCCCAGCCTTCCCTTGATGGTTTGAGGGCACCGTGGTCAGGAGCCGCAGGGGTGAAGGAGACATTGGGGTGTGACCACATGGAGTGAAACAGAGCAGCTAGGTGTGGGGAGATGCTCAGCTTTGGAGCTCAGGGGTTGGGGTCTGGAAATGTTGGGGAGATTGGGTGGGTGTGGGCAGGACCCTGTTTCTGGTGTGGGGCTTGGGTGCATGGCAGGCTATTGGTCGAAGGGGGCTGGAGAAAGGGGGGCTGTGGGCAGGGGTTGGGCTGGGAACAGGGTCTGCCCCCTTCCCAGCAGGGGTCCCCCACCCGGAGATCCAGGGAGGACGCAGGGTCTGGTGTCCTCATAATTAATTCACCAGGTTCTATGCTGGAAGTCTGATGGTGCTCAAGTGTTTAACTGCAAACTTCTCTACACCATGTACTTTAGGGAGGGAGGACTCGAGCGTCACCTCCCCCTCACCAATTCCCAGCCCTGCGCCCCTCATGTCTGGCTCCAGTTGTCATGAGGATGTGCAGAGTCACAAACCAGGTAGCAGGGATGGGCTCCCAAGGCCACTGATGCCGGAGATGCAGGGCTCAGGGTGTGTGTGTGGGGGGGACAACAGCTGGAGGTGGCGGGCCTGGGACAGAGGCAGGAGGTATCGGGGGAGATGCACCAACACCCTTCTCTGTGTGTACCTGGGCAGCCGCTGTCTGGGTCATGGGCCCCACTGGAGGTCCCTGGGGGCCCTGTGGCCCTGGGAATGACACCCACTGTGCCACTGGAGTCAGAAAGGTGTGCCTGTGAGGACAGCTACTCGGCTCTGTGGGAACTCACGCCTGACCCAGTCCCTTCCTACTTCCAGCTTCAGCTTCCTTATACACAAGTGGGGTTTATAAGATGGCCTTAGAGTAACCCACACCGCCGCTACACAACTGAGGGGGAGTACTGGCGGTGCACCTGGTCTCTGTTTCTCTATTCATCCATCCATCCACCCACTCATCCACCCACCCACGCACCCATCCACCCACCCATCTATCCACCCACCCATCCATCCATCCCTTCATCCACCCATCCATCCATCCGTCCCTTCATCCACC